>JXCR01085263.1:69506-82979 GCA_002079205.1 Phalaenopsis hybrid cultivar | reverse complement strand
ATATATATATATATATATATATATATATATATATATATGTATGTATATATATATATATATATACTAAAATTTTAGAAAATTATATTTTTATTTTCAAAATATAATATCAAACATCTAGTAGTTTAAATAAACGAGTCTAACACCACAAGCAATGCATCTGCCTCGAGGAATAGGCACATTACTTACAAGCGTGGTTTAATTAAATAAACAAAAAAATTTATGACTTTTTTTTAGTCTATGAAATCATTTATGTTGATAGACAAATTTTCTCTATATAATATGAAAGATTAGTTAGGTTTTATATTAAGATGGTTCTAAAGTTTCCAATAAGGCCAGGCCACTATAATTAATTACATCTTAAATGATTAAAGTCACTTAAGAAAACTCTCAATTTAGATCAGAAAATATTGTCTTGAAAAATTTCAAAGTTAGGACTTTTAAGGTCGGACAAAAGAGTATGAACTGGGAAGAGATCGAATTGAAAAAATTATTGTGAAATCCAAAGGAAGAAAATTAGAGGTTGTCATAGGCCTGAAGAGAACTTTGATAACTTCCCAAGCTATCCTATAGTTTGGCTTCAATTTTGATGAAACATTATTAAATGTTTCATCTTTCTAATTATTATTTTTAGGTCTTATATTTGCATGAAACGGTCAAACAAACAACCTGAAAGATAGGAGGGTTTATGTCATGACGAACGACAACCTCAGAGCCTAAGGCAAGTTAGGGTTTAAATTACACAACATGATTTTACAAAGGCCTACAGATAAGGTGAGTATTTATGTCGCACTAGGAAAACAAAATCGAAATCCTAATTTGCTGTTGTAGACCTGGCTTGCTGTTGTAATCCCTCTATCCTCTATTTGCTTCACCTTGCTCCAAGCTCCTCATCAAAATAACAGCCTCAAGTTCAAGGTTCAAAAAGTTTTGTAGCTTAGATGAAAAGTTTTGGTTTTATTGTTTTGTTATTTAAGAATTATGGGGGGGGTTAAAGTTGATTAGAGCGACACTGGTTAGGATCCTACTATTCTGATACACAAAAAATATATGCACCCATATTTTATACTTATTTTTAATGATATTACACTTTAATGGAAGGTATTTTGATGTTTTCTTGCAGGTTGTTGATTTTTAGGGCTTAAAGCAAAAAGGATGAAATTTTGAGTCAAATAACATTTTTCAAGAAATGCTCAGTGCCAGCAGCGCCAAGGGCAGTGCCGATGGCGCATAAAAATTTAACGTAGAAATTTTTTTACTCAGTGCCAACAGTGTCAGACCAGAGCAGAAGGCACCAAAGGTTGTTCAGACCCAATTTCTAAAAGGTTTGATGTATTTGGACATTGTTTTAAGAGTTTTTGGAGGCACCTCTTAGAGAACTTACCTCGGCTTTATTTGGGGCCGAATTTCATCAGAAAATGGGCTCCTCTACACTTTTCACTCCTCTACTTTCATTTTTTGCACCACATTATTTCATTCCACTTTTATATTGGAGTTAATTAGTGATTTTGTTTTCATATTTTAGAGTTTTTGTGGTGAGATTTAGTGTGAAACTTTTTGTAAGAGATTATGCAAATCCGATATGAAAGTGGAATAATGGTTTTGATGAATGAAATGGTAAATAACTTAGATAATCCTATAAATAAAAATTGTATTTAGTGAAATGATAAATAACTTGATGAATAAAAAGGTATTTTGTGTAAAAATTTACAAGAAATGGCAAATAATTTAAATAATCCAATTAATGAAAATCGACAAAGGCCTTTGAAAGATTATGAGAATCCGACAGTAGATGAACTTCACTTGACTATTAAAAATCCTGAAGTTGTTGCTAATTCATTTGAGCTTAAACCTACTATTATCCAAACATTACAAAAAAATCAGTTTAGAGGATCACCTATTGAAGACCCTAACTTACATCTTGCTAGTTTTCTTTAAAATTGTGCTACATTAAAATATGACAGAGTGTCTAATGAAGCTGTTAGACTTAGAAATTTTTCTTTTTAATTATGGGATAAAGCCAAAGCTTGGTTAAATTCATTAGCACCTGGATCTATTAGAACTTGGGAGAACTATCACAAAAATTCTTGGATAAATATTTTCCACCCTAAAAAACTGCTAAGCTTAGAAATGATATTACATCTTTTTGTCAATTTGAATATTTAAAGATCTTCTTAGAAAATGTCCACATCATGCTTTACCAGATTGGTTAATAATTCAAAATTTTACAATGTATTTACAAGATCACTGAGATCTATTATAAATGTTACTGCGTGTGGTTCATTAATGTCGAAACCTTTTGATGAAGCATATTCTTTAAGTGAAGAAATGGCTACTAATAATTTTCAATGACCCTTTGAAAGGTTAAATCCTAAGAGAGTAGCTAGTATTCATGATTCGGATGCAATGTCTATTTTGGCATTCAAATTACTGCTATTTCTAAAAAGATTGATCAAATGGGAATGAATTATTCTCAAGTACCCCGACTATTAAAGAAGAATTCATTATGACAGATTATTGATACTCAATCATCTTATGAAACTTTAACGTTAGAAATAATTAAAATAACAATCCCTACTCTAACTATTTTAACCCTGGTTGAAAAAATCACCCTAATTTTAGTTGGAATAATTATAATAATTTGGTGAATCCATCTAAAAATCTGAAAATCTAAGAAATCCAAATTTTTGACCTTATTATCCTCGGGGATTTAACTCCAACCCTAACCCACAAGTTAAGGAAAAGAAGTTGACGATGGAAGATGTAATGTTGAATATGGGAAATCAAATACAGAATCAAGGGGATGCAATTAGAAATATTGAAAATCAATTAGGAGATATTGCTACTACACTTAGTAATAGACCTTTTGGAATTCTTCCAAGTACTGTAGAAGTTAATCCAAAAGATCAAAATAAAGAACAAATTAAAGCTATTCAATTACGAAGTGGAAAAAAAGATGAATCAAGCATACAAAGAGAAACTAAAGTTGATGATGAAAAAGAAGAAATAGAATATGATCAATAGGAAAATGAACAAACACAAAGTCTTGTAGAAAAACCATTACCTTTTTTTCCTCAAAGACTGAAACCGAAAAATAAAGATAAATAATTTAAAAAAATTTTGGAAATCCTTCAGAATTTAACAATAAATACTCCTTTTGTTGAAGCTTTGGAACAAGTGCCAAGTTATGTTAAATTTATGAAGGATTATTAAACTAAAAAAGGAAGTTTATAGATCATGAGACCATTGCACTTAGTGAAGAGTGTAGTGTTATTATTCAGAAAAAGCTTCCTGTAAAATTAAAAGATCCTGGTAGTTTTATTATACCTTGTGAAATTGGAGAAAAGTTTTACGGAAAAGCTTTATGTAATCTAGGATCGAGTATCAATCTTATTCCTTTATCACTTTTTAAATATTTAGATTTAGAGGAAATTTCCCTTACTACTGTAACTCTTCAGTTAGCTGATCGATCAAAAACTTATCAAAAAGGAGTTATAGAAGATGTGCTAGTAAAAGTGGATAAATTTATTTTCCCTGTAAACTTTATAATATTGGATATGGAGGACGATAAAGAGATTCTCATTATTTTAGGGAGACAATTTCTCGCAATAGAGAGAGATGTAATAGATGTGCAAAAATGAGATTTAATGATGAGAGTTAATGATCAAGAATTGAAATTTAATATAGCAAAAGCTATGAAATATCCTGCAATAGGAAGAGATAATGAATGTTTCAGGATGAAAGTAGCTGGTTATCTAAGTAATGAGCAGTTTAAGAATGAATTTGAAGATAAATTAAAGCAAGGACAAATTTTTTATACTGAATATGAAGTAAAAGAAGAAAATTTAGACTATATTCAAGACAAATTTGAAGCATTAGACTTGCTGGAAAATGATAGTAAAAATCTTATTCTTTCATATATTAAACCACTTGAACTTGAATTGAAGATATTACCTGCCCATTTAAAGTATGTATTTTTAGGAGAGTCATCTACATTGTTTGTTATTATATCTTCTGAGTTAACTGAAATTCAGGAACAAAAGTTGATAGAGATGTTGAAAAAGTTAAATAGGCTTTGGATGTACTTTAGTTGATATTAAAGGAATTAGTCCTTCAATTTGTATGCACAAAATTTTATTAGATGAACAGTATGAACCTAAAGTGAATCTTCAGAGAAGATTAAACTCAATAATGAAAGAAGTTATTAAAAAAGAGATTTAATGTGGTTAGATGCTAGAATTTTATATCTTATTTCAGATAGTGCTCGTGTAAGCCCGATTCACTGTGTTCCAAAAAAAGGAGTGATTGTTGAAGAAAACAAGAAAAATGATTTAATACTAATAAGACAAGTAACTGGTTGGCAAATTTGTATTGACTATAGAAAACTAAATATGGCCACCATAAAAGATAACTTTCTTTTGCTCTTTCTAGATCAAATGTTGGATAAATTGGCTAGGAATAAATACTATTGCTTTTTAGATGGATATACCAGATATCACCAAATTCCAATTGCTCTAGAGGATCAAGAGAAAACAACATTTACAAGCCCATATGGAACATTTGCTTTCCATAGAATGCCTTTTGGATTGTGCAATGCACCTGCAATATTTCAAAGATGCATGATGTCAATTTTTAGCAATTTTATAAAGCATGAAATTAAAGTATTTATGGATGATTTTTCTATATTTAGAACTTCGTTTGAGTTATGCTTTAATAATTTAGAAAAAATTATGGAGATATGTGAAAAAATCAACCTAGTCTTAAATTGAGAAAATGTCAATTTATGGTTGCAGGAGGTATTGTTCTTGAACATAAAATATCTGAAAAAATGCATGGAAGTAGATCCTATAAAAATCGAGTTATAGAAAAATTACCACCTCCTAATAATGTTAAAGGGGTGAGAAGTTTTCTAGGACATGCTGGTTTTTACAGGTGCTACATTAAAAAATTTTCAAAAATAACTAAACCTCGATGCCAACTTTAAGAAAAAGATAAGAAATTTGATTTTATTAAAGAATGCATAACAACATTTGAATTATTAAAGAAAAAATTAATCACTGCAACTATAATAATACCACTTGACTGGGAGAAACCATTTGAAATAATGTGTATTGCTAATGATTATGCTATTGGTGTTATATTAGGACAAAGATACGACAAAATTTTTAAAGTTATATATTATGCTAGTAAAACTCTAAATAATGCTGAAATTAATTATACGGCTACTGAAAGAGAGTTATTAGCTATTGTTTATGCCTTTGATAAATTTAGATCTTATTTCATTGAAACTAAATGTATATTACATATAGATCATTCTTCTATTAAATACTTAATGCAAAAGAAGGATGTTAAACTAAGATTAATTAGATGGATAACTCTATTGCAATAGTTTGATTTTACTGTGGTAGATAGTAATGGAAATGATAATCAAATAGTTGGTCATTTGTCTAGAATAGAAAAAGAAATATTAACTAATTTTGCAAATGAAATTTTAGAAAATTTCCCTCATGAACATTTATATAGTATTGATGAAATGGATATACCGTTATATGCTGATATAGTAAACTATATTGTAAGTGACATTCTACTACCTGATATCAAGAATCCACAATTAAAGAAATTTATTTATGATTTGGAAGACTATTTTTGGGATGACCCATATTTATATAAACAATGTAAAGATTTAATTTTTAGAAGATGTATGCCTTATGAAGAAACTCAACAGATAATTGAAAGATGTCATGATTCTGAATTTGAAGGACATTTTGGAACAAATAGAACTATATATAAAATTTTGCAAGCTAGATTTTATTGGCCTACTATTTTTAGAGATGTTAATGAATATATTAAAACATGCGATAGATGTCAACGAGTAAGAAACATTTCCAGAAGAGATGAAATGCCTCTAAATTACACATTAGAAATTGAAAAAATTTTTATGTTAGGGATTAGATTTTATGGGACCATTTATGCCTTCATTTGAAAATTTATATATATTACTTGTTGTTGATTAAATGTCCAAATGGATTGAAGCTATTGCGGACCATTTATGCCTTCATTTGGAAATTTATATATATTACTTGTTGTTGATTATATGTCTAAGTGGATTGAAGCTATTACTGTGTCTAGATATGACGCTCGGAGTGTTTCTAAATTTTTAATTAAAAATATTTTTTACAAGATATGGATTGCCAAGAGTAATCATTACTAATGAAGGATCTCATTTCAGGAATAAGAGAATTAAAAAATTAATCAAGAAATATGATATAATGCATAGATTCTCTACTGCTTATCATCCTCAAACTAGTGGTCTAGCAGAAATATTGAATCATGAAATTAAACACATTTTATGAAAAGCTATAAATTCTTATAAATTGGATTGGTCTGCTAGAATAGATACTGCATTATGGGTATACATAAATGCATATTAAACTCTTACAAATTCTAGGCCTTTTTAAACTCGTCCCGGCGGGATTTGGCGTGCTTTTGGCGGTATTTGGCATGCAAAAACATCCTTGGATGCCTAGTAACTTCCTATTTTCAGATTCCATGGCTTTCAATTTCATAAATACTTTGAGGTATGGAGTTTTCAATAAAAGAAAGTTTATTAGTTTCGACGCGCAGTGATCATATGATAAATTTATTATTAAGAGAAGATTGATCAAAGAAAGAGAATTTATTAATCATGGAGTGATCAATCCTACTGGTCTGATTGATAAAATCATTCTACAAAGGCATTGGAAAGTTCTGTGTTACACTACATCTGCGGGTGTTGTACCTGTGGTGAAAGAGTTTTACGCAAACTTACATGGAATTACCCAAGGTGTTGTCTTCGTACGAGGTAAGGCTGTACCATTTACTCCTACAAGGATTAATGAATTGTATATGATAGACAACATTCCAATTTGTCATTCTATAAATTTCATTCCTACACAAGATTTGATGCAAGATGTGTATAATCTTCTAACGGATGAAAGTGATATGTGGGAGATACGAGATGAAGGATATGTTATTTTCTCCACTTCATTACTTAATCTTATTTCAAAGCAATGGCATTTCTTTATTGCTGCAAAATTACTCCCTACTATGAAAATTAGTAGAGTTACTAAAGAATGTGCTATTTTAAATTACTGCATTCAAATGGAAAAACCCATTGATATAGGGTCTATTATATTTCAATCTATTATGGGTATCCTTAATAATGGACTATTTTATGGACTTGGCCATCCATCTACCATCTTTTTGATTTGCAGTCAAGCTCAAGTTTCATATGAAAGTTGGGAAAAGACTTTATTACCTTGGGAGCCCATGAATCCTATAGATGAGAATTAATGGGGAAATGGAAATGAAGTATTAGAAGCCATCATAGATCAATATTCACATGCTTCAAACTCCATTAATACCACCAATAGTTGGAAGTTTGTTTTCTTTAGAAAAGAAATTGAAGAAAATTGAAAGGGAACTTCAGAGTATTATGAATGCAGTAGAGATCTTAAATTCCATTTTTATCACCTAGATTGGAGAATGAAAGAAAATTTTGATCATACTATAACTTTTAAAGTAGGATTAGTTCAGATGTTTAAAGAAAAAGGGTGGATCAAATAAAATTTGATAGATTAATTCCCGTACCGATCCTTCTACAACTTATATGTTCATTACCAATCTATGGGAGATATCAAAGGAGGAGAAAGCACTGAAGTAGAGGCGTAATAATTGAAAACTTTAAATTCTCTATCTATTTTAGAACATTATATATATTTAGTGTAATTGTGTGGATTTAATTTGGTTTGGTTTGCTTTTTTACTTTAGAATTCTAAACTTTGATTGTGTGTATAGATTTGTGACAGTGTTTACTGTTATGGCTTGATTTTGACGTTGATTTATAATTAGTTTGTTTAATATGAGTGATTGTGTAATTAAAAATTGTGTTTGTAAAAAGTGTACTTTCATTTATAAAAGTTAGTTTATTGTTTTTTGTGAAAATTGGTGTTTGTGAAATGTTTCTTTTGTGAATTATTGTTAGATAAGAATTTTTGTTAAAAATACTAAAATTTTTTGGAGTAAGTTGATAGGAAATTGAAAATTAAAAAAATCAAAATATCTGGAATCGGCGCCAACGGCACCCTTGACGCCACAACAGATTTTAACCCCTAAAAATTTGTAATTTTTACTGTGGCTACCATTTTTACGCTTTAGTCATCGTCAACCTTCAATTTGGGTGGCTAGGGCTTGATTTTGGGCGATTTTGAGGCAATTTTGATGCTAAAAGACTTTATATTTCATCTTCTCTAGGTAAGAGCTACACTTTAAACCAAAAATTTTTTATTTTCACCAAGGATTAATCTCACATTTCATGGATCCGAAAATATGGAAATTTTTTGAAAATTTTTTTAGAAAATCCTTTAGTGATGAACTCTTATTTATTGATTTGATGTTTAAAATGTTTTACATTTTAATTTTTGGAATTTTAGAATTTATTCAGATTTTTCAAAATTTTCTAGATCTCTTATGGCATCAAGATCGAGCAAAAGGAAAGTAGAATATGACGAGCATAGATTGGTTAGCTTTAGAGACAGTGCTCAATTTCATAGCATTTGTGAAAATAAGAAAGTAATTCAAGACTGAGGTTTTAAAAATCCAGGAGGAGAAGTTGAATGTTTGATTATTGCAGACAGTGGGAAAATTTTTGTTATTTTACTGCTGATGCGATAGTTGTGATTGTAATGGAATTTTATGCCAACCTTCCTGAAGCTTCTGATGATTATGTATTTGTTCGTGGAAAAAGGGTAGATTTACTCCAAAGAAAATAAATGGGTTTTATTTTATAGAAGATGTGTATAGATGTCAGTATCGTTCTTTTTATGTTACAAATCAGGCTTTAGATGAAGTTATTTCTTTTCTGACAAGTGAGAAAGGGGCTTTGAAAATAAAAAATGGAGTTAAAGTTAACTTTCCCCGTAAGAGTTTAAATGTAGTATCTAAGGCCTGACATTATTTTATTTCTGGAAGAATGATTCTGACGAACCATCATACTAAGGTGACCAAAGATAGAGCCATACAAAACAACTGTAATCAGCAAGTTATGGAAATAAATGTGGGCTATATTATTTATATGAACACTCAATCAATCGCTCTAGGAGAGACTTTTGGTGGATTGGCACACCCTGCTCTCATTTACACACTTTGTGAGCAGGCAGGAGTTGATTTTAGACCTGATGAGGAGAGGATTGAGCCTCAAAGACCTATTGCCCTGCTAACATCAAAACATATGAATCTCATGTTGATTGGAGATTTGGAAGACAGGCTAGGGATCTTCCTTCTATTTTTAAAACCCCTAGTGAGCCTACTTTAAGTGACCCCAACAACAGGGAGTTGTTGGATCAGATGATGTTACAATAGGGAGATATTTTGAAGATGGATCATAGAATGCAGAATATAGAGGCAAGAAATGCTCACACTGATGATCTGATTCGCCAGAAATTTGATTATGATGCTACTTATGATGATGATTTAGTAAGATACCTGAGGGGTGACCATATAGTTCAATTCCCTATTCACCCTACTTATACTCCATATCAACAGTAGAAGTTAGATGTCAATGACGAGGAAGATGATGATTGGTGATCTATTTTGTTTGTTTGTTTATGTTTGTAATGTGTGATTATATTGTTTGTGTTGTGATGTTGTTTAGACTTTGTTGTTATGTTTTGTGAAACTATAATGTGGAAAACTATTTTCATCTTTAGAATTTAGTTTAGTTATGTTGTTATTTTCAGCACTTTCTTTTATTTTCTGATTAGCTCTTTCTCATCAAATTTTATATGTATTATATGCAATTTAAAGTTTTTGGCCTTGTAGTTTTTCATTTTAGCACCTACAGTATTTTCAACATTTATGTTTAAAAATCAAAATCTCCAACAGGTATAATTTTTTTTAAGTAATTTAATGCTTTCTTTTACCCTTCATTTTTAAAGCTCTTCATGTAAAAATCTTTTAAAAAAAATTTAAGTTTGGGTGGGAGAAGAAGAAAAATCATTTCTTAGAAAGAGATAAAGAACTTAATTTTGATTGTCCTCACTTAATTATATTTTCAAAATTTTAAATTTAATATGACCTTTGGTATTAGAGGTTAACTTTAGATAACTATATTTATGTTTCTAAATATATAGTAAATTTAAGTAAAAATTTTCAATAATAAAGGTTAATTCTAAGGGCTAAGATAATTGGTAAAACAGAATTAGACTATGTTTTTCTATTTTTAGTAAAGGAAATTTTTATTTGTGAAGTATTAAAAATCTTAAAAGATTCATGTAAAAAGAAAAGAATTAAACTTTATGAAATCTTAAAGTTAATATAAATTTGTTAAGTGAAGAAATGTAAGAAGTTTTTAACTTTAAGAAGAAGATAATATTGTTCAAAACCATTAAAGGCTATCAGATATAGTAATCCTGACATATAAAAAAAAGGACAGAAGAATAGAAAGAATGAAAAGAAAAAGGGGGGATTAAAAATAATCTTGAAAAGAAAAAAAAAAGAAAAAGAAAAAATATATATATAGGGAGAAAGCTTGAGGAGATGCCTAATTAAAAATTGGCTTCACTTGAATCAACTTAAGGAAAAAGACTTTGCTTGAGGAGATGCCTAATTAAAAATTGGTTTCACTTGAATCAACTTAAGGAAAAAGACTTGAACACAATTTCTAAACTTTTTATTTGAATGTTAACTTAATTATTAATAAATTTTTATGAAGTTCTTTTTTATATGAATTTGCTAAGTAACTTTAATATAAGAAATTGTAATTTTTCTTGAAAGAAATAGAGGATCAAAAACCTTAGACTTAATTATTGAATATCTTTACACCTTTAGTATTAACTGGAGTTGTTTTGAATTTTTCTTAAGTTATACTATTATATTTGGAAAACTAAAATATAGAAGTCTAAAAGTTAAGATCTTTATCATAAGTCATATTTTTTTTATGTAGTAAAGAAGTTACTTGAGGATAAGTAACATGTAAGTTTGCGTGATTTTCATAAACCAAAAATATATGCATTTTTAGACCCATATTTTATACCTATTTTTAATGATAATGCACTTTAATGGAAGGTATTTTGATGTTTTCTTACGGGTTGTTGATTTTTAGGGCTTAAAGCAAAATAAAGCAAAAAGGATGAAATTTGGAATCAAAATGACATTTTTGAAGAAATGTCTAGCGCCGGCAGTGCCGACGACATAGAACAAATTAACGCCGACATTTTTTACGCAACGCCGACGGCGCCAGACCAACGCCGACGACGCCAAAGACATTTCAAACCCCATTTCTAGAAGGTTCGATGTATTTTGATGATTTTTGAATAGTTTTTGGAGGCACCTCTTGGAGAACCGACCTTGGGCTCTATTTCAGGCTGAATTTCATGAGAAAATGGGCTCCTCTATGTTTTTTATTCCTCTACTTTCATTTAGAAAGTCCATTATTACTTGATAATGATATGTATACTTGCGTAGAATCTGAATATTAATTGATTATATTTAATTAAATTTTACACAATCTATCGCAACAAAAAGATAGACCAGGTTCCCTCATTCTAGTGCCACTATTTTCTCTTAAATTTACTTATTCTAAATGAATTTTTAAGCTCATTTAAACTAGGGAGATGTTGTTAGCAACCGTAGGTTACTTCATCCGATGGACACCCATAAATTCAAAAGGACGTATTATGTTTTTTTCTTTTTTTTTGTTTTGTTTTTGAAAACATATTTTTCTAATTTTCAGCTTTGGTATAATTTTGTAGGTAAATTAAACAAAGGCAAGTAAGAAATTACTGCAAAGTAAATAAGTAAAATTGCATTGCATAAAATATAAATGTGTACATAGGCATCTGCTACCGCTGCAAGGTTGGCGTTATAAAGCATAATATATTTGCAAAAAATTTAAATAAATTGCAAGGATGTAAACAGAAGATCCAGTACAAAAAAAGTCAGAAAACTGGTTGTAAAAAAATACAAACAAATAAAATAAAAACCGTAACAACATATAGATGATCAGGACTAAATGTAAGACATTAGTAAACGTGGTGGGGCCTCAGTGGTGGACTGTGTGCTTTCCGACCTTAAGTAAGAGCTACCAACTCAACAATCTACAAAGGGTAGTCCTTAACCTTGATCCACATGAGTAACCATGGACCTTTATAACTTCTCATACAAAATTCTTTGATTTCATTGTAATAGCTATTGTTTATGTTTTTCTTTTTTTTATGCATAGGTCTTTTTAACAAACAAAAGAGATTTTGTTTTATTTTTGTAAATATTTTGTATATTAGTGTAGTTCATAGGTTAGTCACTCTAATCAAGCTAGGACTACTGGAAACCTACGAGCTTTAAAGGCATTCATCTCCTCAAGAGTCGTCGAATAATATCATCGGTCCTTATCCTCTCCCTCTCTTGAATGTCCTTAAGGTATGAGTTATTATTCTAAAATCCCACGTCATATCCCTCATTTAACACACATTAGCATTATCGTCACTGCTCTAGCCACCAAGATGTCAGACTTACTCAAGCCTGATGATCCATATGTGGCAAAAATAAATATCCCGATTTGCTCACAAGGATTTAAATACCTTAGAGAAGATTCAAATCCTTGAGCATTTGGTCAACTAATATATGATAATTAATGTAGGGTATTTTTATTGATTTAGGTGAATTATCGAGTCCCAGAGTTTAACTTGGTGGGTCCCTAAATATTTTAGTAAATGATTTTCTAGAAGAAAGCACAATAAGTTCAGTTGTCCTTCAAAATATCCAAAAGATCATAAAAGTGTTAGAGGCATAACCATAAACAACTTTTCAAACCCTTTGAACTGTTTCAAGTTCATTTGAACTTATTACTCAATCATTCATCTGAAGCTAAATTTAGATTCAATGGATTTATCTACTCTGTGCTCAATGAATTTTAATATTTTAATCATCTCATGAGTGGGTACTTAGACATTCATTTGATGTTTTATTTCAGAGTTATGTAAGTGGATCCCCTTGGGGCAAGCTCAAGTCATTAAAGATCTTGTACCCATGATCAAAATTAGGCTTGTAGTTTTTAAAGGTGTTCAATAATTAATCATGTTTCTCTTTCTAATCTCCAATAAATAAGTTTAAATACCAAGCCTAGCTCACTACTAAGCCCTTAAATCCAATCTTAAGGGTAAGTTTGTAATAATCAAAATGCTAAATTAAATTAAATTCAATTCTGATTAAAGGATCACAATTATCATCTAATCACCAATAAGAGAGCTACAAATAAATGAGTTAATATCTTCCTAGCTTAAGCCCACAACCTTAGTAACATCCAGTTAAGCTAGCATCCAAACCTCAATAATTTATAAAATTATATTTTTTTTCTTATCATGCAAAAAGGTAACAAGTTGGTTTCTACCTATAAATTCATTATGTTTCAAACATCTAAAAGAGTTTATTATGATTAAAGTT
>JXCR01085263.1:47106-64017 GCA_002079205.1 Phalaenopsis hybrid cultivar | reverse complement strand
AATATATATATATATATATAAATTAAATTAAACCGGACGTCGGTATATCCATTCCGACGACCTAAAAATTCCAATTTGACAACCAACGGATTCTAAAAACAAAAAATATTTTATATTTGAGTCATTTTCATTTCACACATCTTTGTCCGATCTTCAAAAAAGTCCTATACTTTGATGTTCTTGGAGACAAAATTTTCTGATCTAAATCGAGAGTTTTCTTAAATGCATTCGGCTATTTAAGATGTAATTGACTATAGGGGTTTGCCTCTATAGAGAGCTTTAAGAGCCCTTGTAATATAAACTCTATCTAATTATTTGTATTTGATAGAGGAATTTGTCGGCATATATAAAAGCATCACAAACCACACGGATGTAATAAATTCTTTAATTTATTTAATTGATCCTCAACAGTAAGTAGTGTATCTATCCTTTAGGATAGGTATATTGCTTGTGG
This sequence comes from Phalaenopsis hybrid cultivar, assembly GCA_002079205.1. NCBI lineage: Eukaryota > Viridiplantae > Streptophyta > Magnoliopsida > Asparagales > Orchidaceae > Phalaenopsis > Phalaenopsis hybrid cultivar. The sequence continues at coordinate 63,563 of JXCR01085263.1, read as the reverse complement.
TGTTGTGCTCGATCATTTAAACTATTGCAAATATGAGATCGGTTCGGTCTCGTATTTTCAAAATTAAAAAAAAATATACTATATTTTCTAAAAAAATTGAATTTTTATATATACACCATTAAGCCAAAAAAAAACATGCCGACATATGTTGCTTAAAATAAAAAAAAAATTGTCGTTTTTAATGCTAACGATGGTTTTAGGCTCGTAAGTAAAATTCTTGTCGGCAATTCCAAAACTGTCTGGTATTCTGACAGCTTAAATTTACTTATAGCTATCCGACAATTTAATGTTATATTTGTTTAGAAAAAGTTTGAGTCATTGGTATTCGTCGATTTATATAACTGATGGTTCTTTCGTTGGTAATAGTGACAACATATATGTCAGAAAAGTTTTACACATGTTAGTTTTTTGAAGCAGGTAAAATCATTGGCTATGTGTTGTTTATGCATAATTTTCTATAACTAATGGCTAACTATCAAAAAAGTGTCACACATGTCATTTTTTACACAAGTATAGACCGTCGGTTAAATGTCATTTATGCGCTATTTTTTAAACTGACGGGTTAACTGTCCGAAAAGTGTCACACCAGTCGTTTTTGTGTAACGCACATTAAGTATTGATTCTGTGTTAGTTAGGCATTGGTAACAATCTCCATCGGCTAGTTTTGGTTTTGACAACATATAATTTTGGAACCATTAACAGAAAGCTGTTGGAAACTTGTGGTATATAAAAAAAATAAATTCTTTCTTTCATATTTACATTACCACACCTACTATTACGATTTTTATTATACAATTCCAAGCATTTAACGAAATAACATAACTGGCAAACACTAATTTATTTAATTAAAAAATTAAATAAATAAAATGTCGTTACTCTAAAATATGTACATCACCATTCAAAGAGAAAATATTTGTTCAAATGCACATAAACATAAAAACCACTCATAATCATCCCTCTCTATCTCATCAATGTTATCCTCATCGTTTTCTATCTCTTCCACCTCCTCTAATGCTACCACTAACTTGCCATGCTCACTCATTTGCTGCCAGAAGGAATCCAACTCAACCTTTAGTATGACCTCCATGTTGTCGTCCAGCTCGGACCTCATCTAAGAGAAGCAAGCCTCCATCTTAATAGAATATGCCAAAACACTCATAGAGAAATTATCATCTTGAGTGGTATAGTTAAAAACTACAGACGCACTGGTAGAGGGGTGAGCATCGTAGGTAAACCCTGCGACCCGAGCCCGTAGACTCGATCCTTTTGTTCCCTCTAATAGCCTCCCTCCACAAGTCGTACTCGGAAGGATCACACTCGTAAATCGTAATATCTTCTAATGTCGGGGATCAACTCTCCTTCAACTGCTGGTGCAAACAAAAATAGTTACATTCAGTTAAAGATAACATGTATTAACATTAAACTAGTTTATCTCATCAATTATCTGGGTTACACAAGATCTGTCGTTAATCTAGGACTGTTCAGATGCCTCCTGTAGGTGCGCTCACGTGCATCGAAGTCGGAGAGCTCTCGTTCAATCTCCATAATCTATCCATAAAATGAAATTGTTAGAATACATGTATTGACATCATGAAGTCTAAATAAACCGTCGGAAAAATTAGTAGAACCAACGACCATTCCCGTTGCTTAATAATTAAATGTATTGATTAAAGCTCTGCTAGATGGCGGGTTCATAGATAATTGTCAAACTATAGTAGTCGGTTAGTGTTTGCTTATAAAAAATGAGTTATTACAAATATTTTATTTAAAAACAGTCAGAAAAAACAATATCATTGATAAGTAACGGGATATGTTGTAGTTATGCCATCGCAAATAACCAAAATAAAAAAAGTCTGAAAACTTTCAGTAATTTTTTTTTCCAACGTGTAAAAATCCATCAATTTTAGCCTTTTTCTTGTAGTGTGTGTGTGTGTGTGTGTGTGTGTGTGTGTTTAGTGTGGATGCCCATACGTACCGTGGTTGTTGGTAGAGCAGCCTCCGTGAAGGTCATAAGTCCTCTTAGGTCACATATTTGAATTCCCCCGTGTGTAGGGTGTGATACTCGAATATTTAACACACCTAGAGTTGGTCAGGGCTATTCTAATAGCCTTCGACCATTCCTTTTTTAATATATATATGTACATACATAAATAGTCATCAACCCCTCTAATCTATCCGAGCATTTACTACTTTTTTGAAGATTTTCTCGTTCATACTTCTTATGATATACTGATACACCGAAAATATATGCATTTTAAGACCCATATTTTATACTTATTTTTGGTGATATTTCACTTTAATGGAAGATATTTTGATGTTTTCTTGCAGTTTGTTAATTTTTAAGACTTAAAGAAAAAAGGATGGAATTTGGAGTCAAAATGACGTTTTAAAGAAATACTCAGTGCTGACCGTTCCAAGAGCAGCGCCGACCGCACAGAACAACATAACAGACTGAGAATTTTACTCAGCACTGACGGCGCCAAAAGAGTGCCGACGGTGCCTTTAAAAAAAGAGGAACAAATTAAATTGCACGACACTAGCGTCGATGGCGTCAGAATGGCACTGACAGCGCCAATGTCGGTTCAGCACCTGTTTCTTGAAGATTCAACGTATTTGGACAATTTTGGAGAGATTTTGGAGGCACCACTTTGAGAACCGACCTATTTGGGGCTAAAATTCATTAGGAAATAGACTCCTTGACTTTTTGACTCCTTCACTCCTTCACTCCTTTATTCCTTCACTCCTTCACGTTCCTTTTTTGATCCATAACATTCCACTATGCTCCTTTTTTGCCATTCTTCGTAATTCATTTTCATTCCACCACCACATTGGAGTCAATTAGTGAGTTTTTTTATAATTTAGAGTTTCTGTGGTGAGATTAAGTGTGAAACTTTCTGTAAGAGTGTTGGAGAAAGGGAAAAGAGAGATATTTCTTCTTCCTGCATTTCTAAGGAAAGGCTACAAGAGATTTGCTTTGAGAAAGAGTTTGAGATAAGTGTTAGTTTATTATTGTTGTATGAACTTTCTTTTATATATAAAATTTGTGTTTTGTTGTATCTTTCTAATGTTATTGTATGAACTTTCTTTTATATATGAAATTTGTGTTTTGTTGTATCTTTCTCATGAAGTCTGAGAGGCTACAAGAGATTTGCTTTGAGAAAGAGTTTCAGATAAGTGTTGTTTGTTTATTTTTATGTATGAACTTTCTTTTATATATAAAATTTGTGTTTTGTTGTATCTTTCTCATGAAGTCTGACTAGTTTTTTCTATATTTCTCACTACTCTGAGATATGGTGAAATGAAGATATAATATGGATGTGCCAATATTAAAATATAAAATAAGTTGTGATGATTTTTCAACACCAAACTTAATTTACTTTTGATCTGACCAATTAAATTATTACAATGTCTTGTGAAATATATGATACTGGAAATGGAGTTTGAGTTCTACAACAAAGTGATGATCATATTTGATTTCATGGAGGAGAATTTTGTTCATGGAATTAAGTGCAAATAAATAAAGAAATATTCTTTGTTGGGTGTACAATTGGAGAATCTTTAGAGTTATAGACTAAAATCCCCAATTCGGTTTTAGTATTTAAAAACTAAAGCGAAAGTTAGCCTTCAGGTGATGGGGAGCGGGAGCTCTGAATTGGGAGCCGGTATCCTCCTAGACTAGCCACAGATTCAGGGACTAAACCTAAGATTAACCAATGATTTTCTATGCACTGTATCAGGGAAGAGAATTAAAACTGCTCCTATTTGGCATAATACATATTGTAAATATTTATCTCATCTTATTTCACCAAAACCTCAGTGTAGTTGGAAGGATGTTTTTTCACATAGAAAGCTTTATTACATAAACATAGTTAGTAAATTTCTAGTTACTGTTTAAATCTTGCATTTATGTTTTGCTAATAGTTAAGTAATTTAGTTTTTATCTTAACATTCAAAATTAGTGATAGTAATTTTGTTTGACTTTCTGTGAATTTTCTAGTAAAATTTATCATTGCAAATTTAAACCTTACCCGTGGGATCGGTATTTGGATCTTAAATAGAAAATCTATTATTACTTGATAACGATACATATACTTGCATAGAATCGCATTAATAATTGCCTATACTTATATATATTTTACACAACCTACTTTTAGTACACGGATCAAATTTTTGGCGTTGCAGTGGTGTCAACTTCATAAATCCTTACATATAAAAAATCAGGATCAAGTTTTTGGCACCGTTGCTGAGGAAGGTAACTGTTAAATTAAATAGATTTGATAAATTAGGAAATTTAAAGATAATATATATACCATTAAAATGCAAAAATTATAAAAAGTAAAAAATCCAAAAAAATATATATATTTATATTTAAGAGTGTTTATTTTTTTTAGAATTTTACATTACATACTTTATTCGTTTATGTAAAATGATGGATCTGAAGGTTTAGTACTTTACAATTCAGAATTAGAATGTACTATTAGAAAATTTTGAAAACAATAAAGAGAAATTAAAAATTTAAAAGAAAAGGCAAATAACTTAGATAATCAAATAAAAGAGAATCGACAATGACCTTTAAAAGATTATGCAAATTTGACAGTAGATGAACTTCACTTGACTATTCAAAATCCTAATGTTGCTACTAATTATTTGAACTTAAACCCGTTATTATCCAAACGGTGCAAAATAATCAGTTTGGAGGATCATCTACTGAAGATCCTAACTTACATCTTGCTAGTTTTCTTGAAATTTGTGCTACATTAAAATATGACGGAGCGTCTAATGATGATTTAGACATTTTACTTTTTTAATAATGGATAAAGCCAATGCTTAGTTAAATTCATTAGCACCTGAATCTATTAGAACTTGGGGAGAACTATCAAAAAAATTCTTGGCTAAATAATTTCCACCCTTAAAAACCACTAAGCTTAGAAATGATATTACATCTTTTTTGTCAGTTTGAAGGGGAATCGATATATGAAGCCTGGGAAAGATTTAAAGATCTTCTTAGAAAATGTCCACACTATGCTTTACCAGATTGGTTAATAATTCAAACATTTTACAATGGATTAGTAGGATCACTTAGATCTATTATATATGTTGCTGCAGGTGGATCATTAATTTCAAAACCTATTATATATGTTGGATTATATAAGAAATGACTACAAACAATTTTCAATGGCCCTCTGAAAGGGTAAATCCTAAGAGAGTACCAAATATTCATGATTCTGATACAATGTCTATTTTAGCATCCCAAATTGTTGTTATTTCTAAAAAGATTGATCAAATAGGAGTGAACCATTTTCAAATACCCCCAGTATTAGAGGAAAATTCACTAGGACAGATTATTGATACTCAATCATCTTATGAAACTTTAAACACTATAAATAATCAAAATAATAATCCTCATTCTAACTATTTTAACCCTGGATGGAAAAATCACCCTTATTTTAGTTGAAATAATTATAACAATTCGGTGAATCCATCTAGAAATCTGAACAATCACGGAAATCCTAATTAACCACCTTATTATCCACCGGATTTAACTCCAACCCTAACCCACAAGTTAAGGAAAAGAAGTTGACGATGGAAGAAGTGATGTTGAATATGGGAAATCAAATACAGAATCAAGGGGCTGCTATTAGAAATATTGAAAATTAGTTAGTACATATTGCTACTGCACTTAGTAACATACCTTTTGGAATTCTTCTGAGTACTGTGAAAGTTAATCCAAAAGATCAAAATAAAGAGCAAATTAAAGTTATTCAACTACGAAGTGGAAAAAAAGTGGAAACAGGGATCTAAAGAGAAACTAATGTTGATGAAGAGAAGGAAGAAATGGAAAATGATCAACAAGAAAATGAACAAACACAGGTTCCTTTAAAAAAATCATTACCTTTGTTTCCTCAAAGACTAAAACATAAGAATAAAGGTAAACAATTTACAAAATTTTGTGAAATCCTTAAGAAGTTAACGATAAATATTTCTTTTGTTGAATCTTCATAACAAATGCCAAGTTATGTGAAATTTATGAAGGATGTACTAAATAACTAAAAAAAGTTTACAAATTATGAGACCATTGCACTCAGTGAAGAGTGTAGTGCTATTATCTAGAAAAAGCTTCATGAAAAATTAAAAGATCCTGGTAGCTTTACTATAACTTGTTCAATTGGTGAAAAGTTTTATGGAAAAGCTTTATGTGATTTAGGAGTGAGCATCAATTTTATGCCTTTATCAAATGTTAAACATTTAGATTTGGGAGAAATTTCCTCTACTACTGTAACTCTTCAGTTAGTTGATCGATCAATAATTTGTCCAAAAGGAGTTATAGAGGATGTACTAGTAAAAGTGGATAAATTTCTTTTCCCATGTAGACTGTAAAGTATTGGATATGGAGGAAGATAAAGAGATTCTTATTATTTTAGGGAGACCATTTCTTACAACAAGAAGATCTGTAATAGATGTGCAAAAAGGAGAATTAATAATGAGAGTTAATGATCAAGAAGTTAAATTTAATATAGGAAAAGCTATGAAATATCCTTCAATAGAAAAGATAATGAATGTTTCAGGATGGAAGTAGCTGATTATCTGAGTAATGAACAGTTTTAAGAATGAGTGTAAAAATAAATTAAAGCAAGGAGAAATTTTTGAGAATGAAGATGAAATAAAAGAAGAAGATTTAGATTATATTCAGGGCAAATTTGAAATGTTAGACTTGTTGGAAAATGATAATAAAAATATTATTCCTTCATATATTAAACCACCTGAACTTGAATTAAAGATATTACCTGCCCATTTAAAGTATGTATTTTTAGGAGATTCATCTACATTGTCTGTTATTATGTCTTCTTAGTTAACTGAAATTCAAGAACAGAAGCTGATAGAAATGTTGAAAAAGTATAAAAAGGCTTTTGGATGGACTTTAGCGGATATTAAAGGAATTAGTCCTTCAATTTGTATGCACAAAATTTTATTAGATGAACAATATAAATCTAAAGCTGATCCTCAGAGAATGATTAAACCAATAATGAAAGAAGTTGTTAAAAAAGAGATTTTAAAATAGTTAGATGCTGGAATTATATATCTTATTTCAGATACTGCTTAGGTAAGCCCAATTCACTCTGTTCCGTAGAAAGGAGTGACTATTGAAAAAATGAGAAAAATGAATTAATACCAATAAGACAAGTAACTGGTTGGCGAATTTGCATTGATTATAGAAAATTAAATATGACCAACAGACAAGATCACTTTCCTTTACCCTTTCTAGACCAAATGTTGGATAGATTGGCTGGGAATAAATATTATTTCTTTTTAGATGGATATACCGGTTATCACAAAATTCAATTGCTCTAGAGGATCAAAAGAAAACAATATTTACAAGCCCATATGGAACATTTGCTTTTCATAGAATGTGTTTTGGACTATGTAATGCACCTGCAACATTTCAAAGATGCATGATGTCAATTTTTAGTAATTTTATAGAACATGGAATGGAGGTGTTTATGGATGATTTTCTGTATTTGGGACTTTGTTTAAGTTATGTCTTAATAATTTAAAAAAATTTATGGAAGTATGTGAAAAAATAAACCTAGTGTTAAATTAGGAAAAATGTCAATTTATGGTTGCAGAAGGTATCGTACTTGGGCATGGAATTTCTAAAAATGGCATGGAGGTAGATCCTACAAAAATCTAAGTTATAGAAAAATTACCACCTCCTACAAGTATAAAAGGGGTGAGAAATTTTCTAAGACATGCTGGTTTTTAGAGGTGCTACATAAAAATATTTCAAAAATAACTATGCCACTATGCCAACTTTTAGAAAAAGATATGAAATTTAATTTTGATGAGGAATGCATGAAAAAATTAGTCACTACACCTATAATAGTACCACCTGACTGGGAAAAATTATTTGAAATAATTTGTGATGCTAGTTATTATGTTATTGGGGCTATATTAGGATAAAGGCACGACAAAGTTTTTAAAGTTATATAGTATGCTAGTAAGACTCTAAATGATGCTCAAATTAATTATACTACTACTAAAAAAGAGTTATTAGTACATACAGATCATTCTGCTATTAAATACTTAATGAAAAAAAGGATGTTAAACCACGATTAATTAGATGGATACTTCTATTGCAAGAGTTTGATTTTACCGTAGTTGATAGAAAGGGAAATGATAATCAAATAGCTGATCATTTGTCTAGAATAGAAATAGAAATATTAACTAATTTTGCAAATGAAATTTTAGAAAATTTCCCTGATGAACAGTTATATAGTATTGATGAAATGGATGTATTGTGGTATGCTGATATAGTAAATTATATTGTAAGTGATATTTTACCACCTGATATAAAAATCCAGAATTAAAGAAATTTATATATGATTCAAAAGACTATTTTTGGGATGACCCATATTTATATAAACAATGTAAAGATCTAATTATTAGAAGATGTGTGTTTTATGAAGAAACTCAACAGATAATTGAAAGATGTCATGAGTCTGAACTTGGAGGATATTTTGAAATAAACAAAACTATATATAAAATTTTGCAAGCTAGATTTTATTGGCCTACTATTTTTAGAGATGTTAATGAATATATTAAAACATGTGATACATGTCAACAAGTAGGAAATATTTTTAAAAGAAATGAAATGCCTCTAATGACACATTGGAAGTTGAAATTTTTTATGTGTGGGGATAAGATGTTATGGGACCATATATGCTTTCATTTGGAAACTTATATATATTACTTGTTGATTATATATCCAAATGGATTGAAGCCATTTTTGTACCCAGATGTGATGCTCGTAATTTAAAATATTTTTACAAGATATGGAATGTCGAGAGTAATTATTATTGATGGAGGATCTCATTTCAGGAATAAGAGAATAAAAAAATTGATTAAGAAATATGCTTTTATGTATAGATTCTCTACTGCTTATCATTCTCAGACTAGCAGTCTAGCAAAGATATCAAATTGTGAAATTAAATGCATTATTGAAAAAGCTGTAAATCCTTATAAATTGGATTGGTCTGTAAGACTAGAAACTGCATTATGGGCATACAGAACTGCTTATAAGACTCCTATAAAAATTTCCACATACAGAGTGATTTTTGGAAAAAAATGCCACTTACCAGTAGAATTTGAGCATAAAGCATTTTGGGCTATTAAAGATTATTGCAACTCCATGAACTTGAGGAAATAAGAAATGAAGCAATATGATAATACAAAAATCTATAAAGAGAAAATGAAAATATGGCATGATCAAAAGATTATTAAGAAGAAATTCAAACCTGGATAAGAAGTTCTATTGTATAATACAAGATTTTGATTGTTTCTAGAAAAACTGAAATCGAAATGGTTAGGACCAATTAAAGTTTATCATTATGGTATTGTTGTTATTAAAGATCCTAACACTAGAAAGATATTTAAAGTTAATGGGCATCGTTTAAAACACTAATATGAAGGACACATTCCTCACTTTAAAGAAGTTTTAATGTTAAGTAAACCCAACTAGACAAATGGTATGTCGGGCTGACGACATTAAACCAAGCGCTTTGTGGGAGGCAACCCATACATATATATTTATGTACTATTATTTTGTTTGATAAGTGATAATAATCCTACAAAATTGCATTTATTATAAATTAATTCAAATAATGGTATTAGAGGAAAACTTGAAATTAAATGGAACGAAAATGAAAGTTGCAAATTTTGGCCACTGGCGGCGACGACGCCCAAGAAAACGGACCTTAGCACCGGTAGCGCCAATCAAGAGCGTCGACGGCGCCGAGAGCGGTTTGACGGTTCAGACGACTTTTGACGGACTTTGGCGGGATTTTGCTCTGTAATAACTGACGGGAGGTGTTTTTAAAGTCCTAAAAATTTCCTTGGAAGACTGGAAACTTCCTATTTTCAGATTCCATGGCCTCCAATTTCAGAAATACTTCAAGGTATGAAGTTTTCAACAGAAAAAAGTTTATTAGTTTTGACAGGCACAGATTATATGATAAAGTTATTATGAAGAAGAGATTGATCAAGGAGAGAGGTTTTGTTAATCATGGATTAGTCAATCCAAGTGATCTGGTTAATAAGATCATTCTACAAAGGCAATAGGAAGTTCTGTGTTACACTACCACTATAGTTGTTGTACTTGTAGTAAATAAGCTTTATGCAAATTTGCATGAAATTACCTAAGGAGTTGTCTTTGTATGAGGTAAGGCTGTATCATTTACTCTTGTGAGGATTAATGAATTGTATATGATTGAAAATGTTTTAATCTGTCATTATACAAATTTTGTCCCTTCACGAGATTTGATGCAATATATTTATAATTTTCTGACGAATGAAAGTGATATGTGAGAAGTACGAGATGCGGAATATATTAGTTTCCCTGCTTCATCACTTAATCCAATTTCAAAGCAGTAGCATTTCTTTATTTATGCAAAATTACTCCTTATTATGAAGATTAGTAGAGTCACCAAAGAAAGTGCTATTTTAAATTACTACATTCAAATGGAAAAATCCTATGATATAGAATCAATCATATTTAAATATGTTATGGGTATCATTATGAATGAGCCAATTTATGGACTTGGGCATCCTTCTACAATTTTTTTGGTTTGTAGTCAATCCCAAGTGCCATATGAAAGTTGAGAAAAAGTTTTACTATCTTGGGAGCCCATGATCCCTATTGATGATAATTATGTTGGAAATGGAAATGATGCATTACATGTTATTATAGATCATTCTTCATATGCTTCAACTCCATTAATACCTCCAACAGTTGGAAGTTCGCTTGCTTTGAATAAGAAATTGAAGAAAATTGATAGGGAACTTTAGAGTATTATGAATTCAATGGGAGATCTTAAGTACCTTTTTGATCACCTTGATTGGAGAATGAAAGAAAATTTTGATCATACTGAAACTTTTGAAGCAGGATTAGTTCAGATGTTTAAATAAAATGGGTGGATCAAAGAAAAATAGACAGATCAATTCTCGTACTGATCTTTCTACAAACTATATGTTCATTACCAATCCATGGGAGATAATAAAGGAGGAGAAAGCACTGAAGAAGAGGCAGAATAATTGAAGACTTTGGATTCTCTACTTGTTTAAGAATATTTATGTATTTAATGTAATTTTGTGGATTGGATTTGGTTTGGTTTTTTTTGCTTTAGAATTCTGAACTTTTATTATGTGTATAGTTTTGTGTCAGCATTTAGTGTTGTGGCTTGATTTCAACGCTGATTTATACTTAGATTTCTTAATAGGTGTGAATGTTTAATTTGAAAAATGGGTTTGTAAAAAGTGTATTTTTATATATATAAGTTAGTTTGTTGTTGTTTATGAAAATGATTGTTTTGTGAAATGTTTATTTGTGAATTATTGTTAGATAAAAATTTGTGTTTACAAAATACTTTAAAAACTTTGGAGTAAAGTGCAGGGAAATTGAAATTTTGAAAAAATCAAAAATTAAATTTCGGGCCTTCAGCACCGACTGCGCTGGAATGGTCGCCGATGGCGCTTTCTACCCGAGAGCAGCCCTTAACCCCTTAAATTTGCGATTTTCACCGCAAACCTCCATTTTTACCCCTTGAGTTACCTTCAAACTTCATTTTTCACACCTCGTGCTTGATTTTAGGAGGATTTGAGGCGATTTAGAGGCAAAGGAACTTCGGATTTCATCTTCTCTAGGTAAGAGCTACACTTTAAGCTCAAAATTTTTTATTTTCACCAAGGATTTTTCTCACATTGCCTAGATCTGAAAGTTTTGGAATTTTTTTGAGATATTTTGAGAAAATGCTTTGGTGAAGAACTCTTACTTAGTAGATTTAAGTTTAAAGAGCTTTACATTTTAATTTTTGGAATTTTGGAATTTATTCAAATTTTTATCAATTTTTTTTTATATTTCCTATGACACCTAGAGCGAGGAAAAGAAAAATAGATTATGACGAGCAAAATTTGTTATCTATAGAGCTAGTGCTCAAATTCATAGTTTTCGTGAAAATAAAAAAGTGATATCGGATCGTGGTTTCAAAAATCCAGGAGGAGAAGTTGAACGAGTAATCATCACTCGATAGTGGGAAAACTTCTGTTATTTTACTACTGATGCGATAGTTGGGATATTTATGGAATTTTATGCCAACTTTCCGGAGGCTTCTGATGAGTTTGATTTTGATCATAGAAAAAGGGTGGAGTTTACTCCAAAAAAAATAAATGAGTTTTATCAGTTAAAGGATGTTTATAGATGCCAGTATCATTCATTTTCTGCTACAAATGAGGCCTTATATGAGGTAATTTCTTTTTTGACTAGTGAGAAAGGTTATTGGAAAGTAAAAAATGGAGTTAAAGTAAATTTTCCCCTTTCTATGCTAAATGTAGTATCTAAGGTTTGGCATTATTTTATTTATGGGAGAATGATTCCAATTTCCAATAGACCATCTTGAACTTCTGTATTCAACAAGTGATGGACATAAATGTAGGCTCTATTATTTATATGAACACTCGATCTATTGCTCTGAGAGAGACCACTGGTGGATTGGCACACCCTGCTCTTATTTACACACTTTGTGAGAAGGAAAGAGTTGATTTCAGATCAAATGAGGAAAGGATTGAGCCTCAAAGTCCTATTGGGCCTGCAAACATTAAGACTTATGAGTCCCATGTTGATTGGAGATCTGGAAGTAAGAGCAAGGATATTCCTTCTACTTCTAGGACCCCTACTTTTAGTGAGCCTACTTCTAGTGACCCCAGTAACAAGGAACTATTGGACCAGATGATGATTTAGTAGGGAGATATTATGAGGATGGGTCATAGAGTACAGAACATGGCTGCCAGAAATGCTCATACAGATGATTTAATTCGGTAGAAGTTTGAATATGATGCTGCTAATGATGATGCTTTAGTGAGATACCTGAGGGGTGATCATACAGTTCAGTTCCGTATTCACCCTATTTATACTCCATATCAACAGCAAAAGTTGGATGTTGATAAAGAAGAAGATGATGATTGGTGATCTTTTTGTTAATTTGTATGTGATTGTACTTGTGACTATGTATGTGCTTTGTGATATTGTTGAGACTGTTTATTAGATTTTGAGACTCTATTGTTATGTTGTAATGTAAAACTATAATTTGTAAAACTATTTTCATTTCTAGAATTTAGTTTAGCTCTGTTGTTAGTTTCAGCATTCTGTTACATGTATTGTAATTAACTCTTTCTCAACAGATTTTATACGTATTATGTACAATTTAATGTTTTCAGCCTTATAGTTTTTCATATTAGCACCTACAATATTTCAGAATTTATTTTCAAAAATCATAACCTTCAACAGGTATGTATTTTTTTAATGTATTTAATGTTTTCTTTCACCCTTTCCCTTTATTTTTAAGTTCTTCTGGCTAAATCTTTTCAAAATTNGGGGGGCGGCTAAGAAAAATTACTTTTTTTGAAAAAAAGGAAGACATTAGTTTTATTTGTCCTCATTTAATTATATTTTCAAAATTTTAAATTTAACATGATCTTTGGTATTAGGAGTTAACTTTAGATAACTATATTTCTGTTTTTAAATATATAGTAAATTCAAGTAAAAATTTTTCAGTAATAAAGTTTAATTCTAGATGATAAGATATTTGGTAAAAGAGTATATGACAATGTTTTCTATTTTAAATAAAGAAATTTGTATTTCTTAAGTATTAAAAATCTTAAAAGATTCATGTAAAAAGAAAAGAATTAAACTTTTTGAAATCTTTAAGATAATGAAAATTTGTTAAGTGAAGAAATGTAAAAAGTTTTTAGTGAAGTTCAAAATCATTATAGGCCATCCAGATATAGTAATACTCACATAAAAAAAAGAGAAAAAGAAAAGAAAAGGGATTAAAAAAAATGATCCTGAAAAGAAAAGTAAAAGAAAAAGCTTGAGGAGATGCCTAATTAAAAATTGGCTTCACTTGAATCAACTTAAGGAAAAAGACTTTGCTTGAGGAGATGCCTAATTAAAATTGGCTTCACTTGAATCAACTTAAGGAAAAAGACTTGGACACATTTTCTAAACTTTTTATTTGAATATTAGCTTAATTATTAGTAAATTTTTATGAAGTTCTTTTTCATATGAATTTTCTAAGTGATTTTAATATGACAATTTCAATTTTTCTTGAAAGAAATAGAGGATCAGAAATCTTGGATGTAATTGCTGAATATCCTTACACCTTTAGTATGAAGTAGAGTTGTTTTGAGTTTTTCTTAAGTTATACTATTATGTTTAGAGAATTAAAATATGGAAGTCTAGAATTTAAATTCTTTATCATAAGTCATAATTTTATGTAGTAGAGGAGTTACTTGAGGATAAGTAACATGTAAGTTTGCGGAATTTTGATACACCGAAAATATATGCATTTTTACACCCATATTTTATACTTATTTTTGGTGATATTGCACTTTAATGGAAGGTATTTTGATGTTTACTTGTAGGTTGTTGATTATTAGGACTTAAAGCAAACAGGAAGCAAAAAAGATGGAATTTGGAGTAAAAATGACATTTTTGAAGAAATACTCAGCGCAAACCTCGCCAAGGGTAGCGCCAACCTCGCCAAGGGCAGCGTCGATCACACCAAGGGCAGCGCCAACCTCGCAGAACAACAGAACAGACTGAGAATTTTACTCATCACCAACAACACCTTTAACAAAGAGTAGCGAATTAAGTTGTGGGACACTGGCGCCGACGGCGCCAATGTCGGTTCAACCCCTGTATTAAATAGATTTGAAGTATTTAGACAATTTTTGAAGAGATTTTGGAGGCACCTCTTGGAGAACCAAACCTAGGCTCTATTTGGGGCCAAAATTCATTAGGAAAAAAACTCATTCACTCCTTCACTCCATCACTCCTTCATTCTATCACTCCTTCATGTTCCTTTTCGCTCCACAACGTTCCACCACGTTTCTTTTTCGCCATTCTGTATAATCCATTTTCATTCCACCACCACATTAGAGTCAATTAGTGAGTTTTATCTTATAATTTAGATTTTGTGTTGTGAGATTAAGTGTGAAACTTCTTGTAAGAGTGTTGGAAAAGGGGAAAAGTGGGAGATATCTTCTTCCTGCATTTCTAAGGAAAGGTTGCAAGGGATTTTCTTTGAGAAAAAGTTTCAGATAAGTGTTGTTTGTTTATTAGTGTTGTTTGAACATTCTTTTATATATGAAATTTATGTTTTGTTGTATCTTTCTCATGAAGTCTGATTAGTTTCCTCTATCTTTCTCCCTACTCTGAGATATGATGAATGAATAGATAACATGGATGTGCCAATATTAAAATATAAAATATATTGTGATGATTTTTCAACTCCGAACTTAATTTACTTTTGGGTCTGACTAATTGAAATGTTAAAATTTGTTGTGAAACATATGATCCAGGAAATTGAGTATGAGTTCTACAACAAAGTGAGGATCACATTTAATTTCATGGAGGAGAAATTCGTTCATGGAATTAAGTGTAAATAAATAGGGAAATATTCTTTATTAGGTGTAGAATTGGAGAATCTTTAAGGTGACAAACTAAAATCCCCAATTCAATCTTAGTGTTTAAAAACTAAAGCGAGAGTTAGCCTTCAGGTGAAGGGAACTGGGAGCTTTGGAGTGGGAGCTAGTATTTTCCTAGTCTAGCCACAGATTGAGGGAATAAACTTGAGATTAGCCAATGATTTTATATGCACTATATCTGTGTAGAGAATTAAAACTTCTTCTATCTAGCACAATACATATTATAAACATTTATCTCATCTCATTTCACCAAAACCTCATTGTAGTGGGAAGGATGTTTTTTTACATAAGAAAACTTTATTACATAGACATAGATAGTAGATTAGTAGTTACTATTTAAATTTTGCATTTCTGTTTTGCTAATAGTTAAGTAATTTAGTTTTTATCTCAACATTTGAAGTTAATGACAGTAATTTCGTTTGACTTTCTGTGAATTTCCTAGTAAAATTTATCATCGAAAATTTAAACCTTCCCCGTATGATCGATATTTGGGGCTTATATAGAAAGTTCATTATTACTTGATAATGATACGTATACTTGCGTAGAATTTCATCAATAATTGCCAATACTTATATATATTTTATACAACTTACTTTTAGTACACGGATCAAGTTTTTGGTTGTAGCGGTGTCAACTTCATATATCCTTACATATAAAAAATCGGAATCATATACTTATACCTTTTCAAGTCTTATTTGAGTGAGTTATGCACCTTGTGAGTGGGTTCATGGCACCCACTTATTAAAAACTTTGTATCTTCCATTACATCAATGAATTGGCATTCAGGCTTTAACAAAAAAAAAATGTGTGTGTGTGTGTGTATCTATATGTATGTATGTATGTATGTACGTATATATATACATATACATACATACATGCATATAAATATACAAATCCATATATATAAATACATATATATA
>JXCR01085263.1:0-44279 GCA_002079205.1 Phalaenopsis hybrid cultivar | reverse complement strand
ATATATATATATATATATATATATATATATATATATATATATATATATATATATATATATATATATATGCTGTGAGATATGTACTTTCTGACATAAAAATGAGATGCAAAGAACACAAGCAAACACAGATCGTTTACGTGGTTCAATCCAACTGAATCTACGTCCACGGGAGGGAATCAATCAAATAGTTCACAAAGGCAAAAGAAATGGAAAATAAATTGCTTATACATAGAGATGAGCCATCATCTTCCTTCTTTGGCCTCCCTCTCAAGCGACACTTTGATACAAGGCCTCAAGATGCTCTCCTCCTCTCTAGCTCTCTAGCTATTCTCTTCTCTTTTGTGGTAGCTTAAGATCTCCTCCCTTGCTCTCCTAAGCCTCACACCCTCTCTATTTATAGAAGCAAGAGAGTGGTAGGTGGGAGGTAGGTGAGCGGTAGGTGAGATGTGGTAGGTGAGCGGTATCACACTACAAAAGTGTCATTTTACCTTAGTTCAATAATTGAGAGTCAAAATAACGATTCTCCACCTTGACCCTCAATTGAGAAGCTTCGAAGTAAAGACTCCCTCCACCTGGCCTCTGAGGGGCCCTCAGCCCTTTCTTGAGTTTGCTAAGTCCAAACAGTACATGGACTTAGCAATCACAGTTCTTCCGATAAGATAGTACAACACCCTTTTCCTTACTCCTTGTATGACGATACGAGGGTCTTTGATTACTCTGATGCAGCCATTCTCTGCCATGAATGAGCATCCATCCAACGTACTAAAGAAATCAGATTTCTTTTGAGCTCTAGTACGTACCTGACATTTTTCAGTACTCTTTCAATTCCATCAAACATCCTTATCCTAATTGATCCACTTCCAACAACCCTGTGAGCTTTATTGTATCCCAGTAAAACGTACCCATCATTTTTCTGTTGCAGTGTCACAAACAAGTCTTTGTGAGGAAACATGTGGAAAGAACACCCTGAGTCGAGGATCCACTCCTTACTGGATTCAGATTCTTTGATCACCGGGGCCTCAGCAGAATCATAGTCATCAGAGGCTACGCTTGCTTCTTCTGATTCTTCTGGCTCTTCTTGGTACTAATTCTTCCAGTCTAGGCATTTCCTCTTGAAATGACTATTTTTTTTGATAATGATAGCACCTGAAAGATCCCCTTGATGACTGATTCCCGCCATCCTTGCTTGATCTTGGTCTGCACTGACCATTTCTTAAATCTTTCTTGTCTGATCTTCCTATGACAATAAGACTGTCTCCGCTGACTTCCTTATCCCTATCATGCTTCCTCTGAAGTTCTGTAGCTCTAATCAGAGATTGAACCTCCTCCAAAATAATTTCAGCACCCTTCTATAGAGCATCACATCCTTGAAATGCTCGTAGCTCTTAGGAATAGAGTTTAGCAACAGCAGTGCTTTGTCCTCACCGTTTTGTCCTCATCGTCCAGCATCGCATCCTTGAAATGCTCGTAGCTCTTAGGAATAGAGTTTAGCAACAGTAGTGCCTTATCATCATCGTCTATCTTGACGTTGTTGTTCTCGAGATCGTCGATGATCTTGTTGAACTCATCAATCTGCTCTGAGACGGATTTATCTTCATGCATTTTAAAGGAGTATAGATGCTACTTCAGAATGAGCCTATTAGTCAGAGACTTTGTCTGGTAGAGTACCTCGAATTTGGCCCAAAGTGCTTGAGTCGTTGTCTCCCTCAAAACCTCCCTTAAAACTTTGTCGCCCAAGCTCAAGATTATCAAACTGTGGGCCTTGTCCAGTATGTCGATCTTCTCCTTCTCGGTCATGTCGGCCGGCAATGCCGCCACTGTGGGCCTTGTCCAGTATGCCGATCTTCTCCTTCTCGGTCATGTCGGCCGGCAATGCCGCCGACCCTTGCAAGGCTTCTACAGCACTCTGCTGAACCAAAAGAGCTCTCATCTTCACTCTCCAAAGGCCAAAGTCATTTTTCCCGTTAAATTTCTCAACATCGAATTTGCTGGAACTCATTGTCGTGGCTAGGATTTCTTCCAATAAATTCTACTTGCCGACCTACCAAGAACTAGGGTGAAATCACCAAAATGTTGTACTGTTGTATAGCAACCAAAAGTTTTCAGCCTAAACCTGCTTTTTAACGTCTTGCTGTCCAAGAAATTCTCAACAAATTTCTTACCTTCTCCCCGTGAACTCCACTGCATTCGCCAATCAAACGGAGAGCTCTGATCCCTTTTGGCAGAGATCGATCATCGGAGAAAACTTCCTGTTCTGTGTTGGTGCATCCTTCCCGCAGGCACTCCTCTGCGTCCAGCAGAACAAATGAGAAATTCCTCCTCTGCCTCTCGTACGAGAATAACTAACTCTCCAAAGTCGTCGAGCCTCGCCAAACTGCTCAGGTCCTCCTGCTTCGCGAACTCCCGAACAGGGAACTCCCTAAACCCTTCTCTGCGAGATCTCCGCCTCTTCCCTCTGGCCGAGCTGCTCGCAAGACTGAACTCTTGATCCGAAATCCTCTGCTGGCAGCGCTGTCGCAAATTTTTGGCCCTCGCTCGCGGACTGTTCCTCCTCCGTCTCACCGAACCGCACAACCTGCGGTGCAAATCTAGTCGATCAAAGCTTCCACTGCTCACCAAATCTGCACAATTTGGCTGCTTGCGACGCGATCCAATTGCTCCTTTATCCATGAATGTCGAACTCCTCTTCTTCATCGCTGGCCGCAAACACCTTTACGCGGACACCTCTAGCCAAGAAGTATGGATCATCCCACAAACGACGCCAATTATTGTAAGATATGTACTTCCTCGCATAGAAATGAGATGCAAAGAACACAAGCAAACATATAGATGAAACACCTTTACATAGACACCTACCGCTCAAGATGCTCTCCTCCTCTTTGGATCTACGTCCTTTACGCTCACCTACCGCTCTGTTCGTGGTTTGATCCAACTGGATCTACGTCCACGGGAGGGAATCAATCAAATAGTTCACTAAGGCAAAAGAAATGGAGAATGCATACCTTATACATAGAGATGAGCCCTCATCTTCCTTCTATGGCCTCCCTCTCAAGAGATAAATTGATACAAGGACTCAAGATGCTCTCCTCCTCTCTATCTCTCTAGCTATTCTCTCCTATTTTGTGGTAGCTTAAGAACTCTTCTCTTGCTCTCCTAAGCCTCACACCCTTTGTATTTATAGAAGCAAGAGAGTCGTAGGTGAGAGGTAGGTGAACGGTAGGTGANTATATATATATATATATATATATATATATATATATATGTATGTATATATGTATATATATATATTAAATAGATTTACAGGTAAATTTAGCTTTTCTTTTGCAAGACAAATCTCGTTCTAAATATTGTACTTGTTTGACTTAAACCACCTAATTAGTTGGCTCGTTGGGCAATTTAACANATATATTAAATAGATTTACAGGTAAATTTAGCTTTTCTTTTGCAAGACAAATCTCGTTCTAAATATTGTACTGGTTTGATTTAAACCACCTAATTAGTTGGCTTGTTGGGCAATTTGACTTTCATGTAAATCGGTAAAATTAGATGTGAAGAAATAGAGGCTCCAATTTTGTATTATACAATTAATTATCTGTATATAATGACAAAAATAATAACATGATTAGACAGGCAAATAAACATTTATTNTGACTTTCATGTAAATCGGTAAAATTAGATGTGAAGAAATAGAGGCTCCAATTTTGTATTATACAATTAATTTTCTCTATGTAATGACAAAAATAAAAACATGATTAGACAGGCAAATAAACATTTATCNTTTCATGTAAATCGGTAAAATTAGATGTGAAGAAATAGAGGCTCCAATTTTGTATTATACAATTAATTATCTCAATGTAACGACAAAAATAAAAACATGATTAGACAGGCAAATAAACATTTATTGTACCGCAAATCAGAAAACCTTCTCTTGTATAATGGTCACCTTGATAGCTTTATTGAAAGAGAACATAAAGAAAATACAAGTGCTCTCATTCCTCACTCGAAAAGTTCACCAGAAAAAAAAACAAAAAAGAAAAAAAGAAAAAAAAAAAAGGAAACTAGCAATGAAAAAAATGAATGCACATACACTTACACGCCAACCAAAAAACAAAAAAAAATAAACAAAATTAAAATAAAATAAAACACAACTTAAGAGTCAAAATTAAAATTTAATTTTCAGCNATTGTACAGCAAATCAGAAAACCTTCTCTTGTATAATGGTCACCTTGATAGCTTTATTGAAAGAGAACATAATGAAAATACAAGTGCTCTCATTCCTCACTCGAAAAGTTCACCAAAAAAAAAAACCAAAAAAAAAGAAAAAAAGAAAAAAAAAGGAAACTAGCAATGAAAAATGCACATACACGTACACGCCAACCAAAAACAAAAAAAAAAAATTAAAATAAAATAAAACGCAACTTAAGAGTCAAAATTAAAATTTAATTTTCAGTTGCAGATCAATCATCTAATGGCCTTCAAATTTTGGCTGAAATACTGATAGACAGTGTAAGCATCTTGGGCATCCCCGCAATTTTTACTAAGCAAACGAAAATTTGGCTCTTTTGGAACTGTTAGTGGTCTTCTCGACCTGCCAAACATATGTCCAATATGGGCAAGTTAAAATGTAAAGTATTTAATTGGACTGACGATCAAGGCAAGTTNCTTCTCGACCTGCCAAACATATGTACAATAACGGCAAGTTAAAATGTAAAGTATTTAATTGGACTGATGATCAAGGCAAGTTCAGTCCAATGAGACATAAGATGAATATTCTTTTCTCATGGATCTCATCTAATTTTCAGGAAAAATAAACATATATGTAACTTCAACCTCTAATCCGTATTTCCAACGTCACATATTTTCTTAATATTGAGCAAATTTAGTAAGAAGTTATTAAATGATCAAAATCAAAACTAGCAACCAAAGGCCTTAAGCATACAGAATTATTTCCCAAAACTTCAATTATTCCCAGGGTGGAGCCACTGTCCCCTCGNTATATATATATATATATATATATATATATATATATATATATAACTTCAACCTCTAATCCGTATTACCAACGTCACATATTTTCTTAATATTGAGCAAATTTAATAAGAAATTAATACATGATCAAAATCAAAACTCGCAACCAAAGGCCTTAAGTATACAAAATTATTTCCCAAAACTTCAATTATTCCCAGGGTGGAGCCACTTTCAGTGATGATTTTGTCACTAAATATTCTTTTCATCCCTCACTTTCTATTACTTTCTATTACTTTCTATATATAATGCTACCTTTTGGGAAGGAATGGCCTGTCAAATATAGGCATCAACTGAGCTTTTGGTACCATATCTTTCCTCATAATCTTTATCTCCTCTTCTTCTATAACCTTCTGAATTTTCTCTTCAAACCGCCTCAAAATCTCCAACGAACTAATCTTGCTAGCAACCTGCACTTTATTATGTATAAATGTTATCAGATCTCTGAAAAGCTCAACTTAAAAGAGTTCTCAAATGCTTACCATATTGTTGAATCCAGCACGTCTTGCCGCTCTTTCTTCAGTATGAAGCCTAAAGCTGTGTTGCTTCGTTTGCTCCTTTGCTGAGAGTTTCTCCAGAATCTACAAAGTGTTTGGACAAAACACAATGAAACGGCAAAGAAGGGAGTCGATTGAGTTAAATTAAGTGAAATTGTATGCATTGACATGAGCTTTCTCAGTAGTTATTGGCAGGCTCTGCGCAATCGGAATCCGATGTGTAACGTCTTCAGCAGCAAACTCTTGCGCTTTTCGAACAAAACCTTGCTCCTTAGCTTGTCCTTGCTGCTGTTTGAAAAAAAAAAAAAATTTTAAATATTGATGAATTGATTTTATATTTTAGCATGCGCACACAATTCTGATACTGAAGTGATACATAGTAGGCTCATCTGAAGTTCTAAGTTTTATTTTGACGCATCAAACTAATTGGTCATGCCCTATACCAATGAGCTTCGGCTCGACAGTTCATTTTTTTTTTATTTCAGTCTTGAAATCTCAGGCAACAATTTAAGTTGACATAAAATTTAATAATTACGATTGATTTTGTGCTCTCTCTTATTTATGATTGCACTTGTGTCCACTTTATAAGTACACAAGTTTTTTATCCACCTAATCATAANTTCGGCTCGAACAGTTCATTTTTTTTTATTTCAGTCTTGAAATCTCAGGCAACAATTTAAGTTGACATAAAACTTAGTAATTATGATTGATTTTGTGCTCTCTCTTATTTATGATTGCACTTGTGTCCACTTTACAAGTACACTAGCTTTTTATCCACCTAATCATAAAAAGATTTATTTATTTTGTCAGATATTATGCCATTGTTGAAATCTTCCCAGCATAACTAAGGAGAAAAGCATAGGCCTTCAGGTTGTGCACTAATCAATTAATGTTATATTCCGATCTAGAAATTTTAGTGGATTACTTCCAACCATNAATTCTGATACTGAAGTGATACATAGTAGGCTCATCTGAAGTTCTAAGTTTTATTTTGACGCATCAAACTAAATGGTCATGTCCTATACCAATGAGCTTCGGCTCGAACAGTTCCTTTTTTTTTTTCAGTTTTGAAATGTCAGGCAACAATTTAAGTTGACATAAAATTTAATAATTACGATTGATTTTATGCTCTCTTATTTATGATTGCACTTGTGTCCACTTTATAAGTACACTAATTTTTTATCCACCTAATCATATAAAGATTTATTTATTTTGTCAGATAATGAAGGGCCATGTTGAAATCTTCCCAGCATAACTAAGGAGAAAAGCACAGGCCTTCAGGTTGGGCACTAATCAATTAATGTTATATTCCGATCTAGAAATTTTAGTGGATTACTTCCAACCAAACTATTTGCAGAAGGAAGATTCATCGCCATCCATTTACCTCGGTTTGGAGTTTATAAGGCTGTAACTGGGCACCCTTCGCAGATTTTCTTCCATTTGAGCTGCGGTTCGCAGCATTTTTGGTGCACTTCAGCAGCATAAAAGAAAGCAAAATCAACAACAAATAAGTCACCTCAACTAATGCTAATTCTGTATATAAGAAAAAAGAANTTTGGAGTTTATAAGGCTGTAACTGGGCACCCTTCGCAGATTTTCTTCCATTTGAGCTGCGGTTCGCAGCATATTTGGTGCACTTCAGCAGCATAAAAGAAAGCAAAATCAACAACAAATAAGTCAGCTTAACTAATGCTAATTCTGTATATAAGAAAAAGAGTTTTTTCGACCTTCGGAGAGCTGAAGCCGCTGGGGTCCTCCATGTGCTAGGCGCTTGAGTTGAAAGAAACCAGCTTCAATGCAACAATTTATCAGCAGCAGAAAACTTATCAGGTGCAGAGCTTTCTGCTCCGGAGCCACCTCACATAAAATTTTGGATACCTAGCTTTAATCATTCACTCATGAGGCCAACTTTCTAACAGTCTTTGGCCCCATTAGCACCAAACTTTCTGATTAAATTTCACATCTATGGAGAATTTCTAACAAACTCTCTTTAAGCTGAGATACACAGAGCATTCAGGATAGTTATCTACACTTGCATCAGATCAAGCAGCATATCAATGTCAGCAATTACGTAAAATGGTAACGAATCTAATGTGGTATTGTTGTATGCTTTTATAACAAGCTAGTTTGATTATTCTGGAAACTATCTATATTAAAGAAAAAACCCAAATGATTAGTAAGCAAATGAGGAAATACTTGTGAATATTATGGGACGTTGTTCATGAAAATGCATTGAATATTTGTAGTAGATTAAAGTAAATAATATCGAAATATCATAATCAGTATAATTTGGAAATTGAAGTTTGGATCTCTTAGAAACCTTTTGAAAGTAATCTGACCCAAGACCAAACACTTTTAAGTGTTTTTTTTTCTTTTTTGTAAAGAAGAGCAATGGTGGTTTCTGGTCAAGCATCTTTCTCAGTAAGCGTCTTTTGATCCTCCAATGTGTAAAGGAGTGCTTGTTCTTTATCAAATTTGACTAAGATACGTAAAAATACCAACTTTATTTTTAAAAAATAAAAAGCCCTAAGAACTAAAATTATTTTGGTTANGCAAATGAGGAAATACTTGTGAATATTATGGGACGTTGTTCATGAAAATGCATTGAATATTTGTAGTAGATTGAAGTAAATAATATCGAAATATCAGAATCAGTATAATTTGGAAATTGAAGTAATCTGACCCAAGACCAAACACTTATAAGTGTTTTTTTTTCTTTTTTGTAAAGAAGAGCAATGGTGGTTTCTGGTAAAGCATCTTTCTCAGTAAGCGTCTTTTGATCCTCGAATGTGTAAAGGAATACTTGTTCTTTATCAAATTTGACTAAGATACGTAAAAATACTAACTTTTTTTTAAAAAAAATAAAAAGCCCTAAGAACTAAAATTATTTTGGTTCTCGCTAAAATCAAAGTGTTAAGAAAAAGTACTTTTTGAGACAATTTAATAAAAATGTCATAGTATTAATGTTATAAAAAAAGTATCTTTTTTACATTGAGCGTTAGGTGAAACATATTTTTTTGCGTCGTCGCTTTCGTCTCCATACAGTAGAACTCTCAGCACTGATGAACATCAACTCCAGTCGTCAAAAACTTTCTGACAAATGAAGCATGAGTCATACCAAAGAGAGAAATAAAATTTAAATCCACTGGGCCTTCCTCAGCCTATTACATGGAGTTACTTGCCTGCGCAAACAACTAAGTATTTCTATGCATCCCTAATACACTTCTAGTTTATCGGAAGTATATCCCGAATACTTCTTGAACAAATCCATATGAACATGCAAAATCATGCGCACAGGTAAAATGCTTTCTTCCTCAATTATGTGGAGGTAGTATTTCTATGCCATTGTATTTCCAACCATGTTGATGTTTGACTATTTAACGTAATATTTAAAAATATTTTAAAAATAAGATTTTTATATACTTCACTTGGCACGAACATGAGAATGTGGGCACTCTTACACAAAGATGGTACTACTTTAAATGTGCTTTATTAAAAAAAAAAGACAATATAATTATATGATTAGCCAATAGTAACAATCATAGTCAATTTAGAACAAAAAATTTTCAAGTTCATTTCATGGCTGTTGAAAGAAATATATTGCTTAAGAAGCAAGTTTGGCAAGAATTAACTCACCAAATCATACTTTTCTTTGCCTTTAAATAGTTAAAGTAGAAAGTTAAATTTGCAAGTTTAATCTATCTAAGAAAGTTATTATGAAACCATTGATACTTCAACCGTTGATTCAAAAACAAGGAGGAAAAGATATAATGAGAACATAGGCAAGGCCAAGTTATATAAGAATGCAATACTCCCTTGAAAACTTTTTCAACAGAATTATAGAGGGTGTGAGATATAAGAACTAAGAATTAATCTTTGAGGTAATACCCTTACATTTATGAAAAAGGTAAAACTTTAATTAAGGTTTTGTGTAATGAAGATAGATTGATACATTATGTTTCAATATAAGCATTTATACCATTTTCTTGTATCAAGGTATAACACTATAAAATAAAATTTCATTGCCAAGCCTTACATGAGAAGATTTATGTTTCAAATCAAACCCACACATCTAATTATACATAAAGCTCAAAATTCTAGATTTCTTCTCTTTTTTGCTTTACTTGGTTGCTATTATTAGCTTTAGTATCTTTAGTTATAAGCAAGGCATAATCTTATAAGCTCAAGTCCACCCAACTACCACACTGTACAACTATGAGCCTTGGAAATGATTAGGTGGGATACTCTACATGTCTACTGCCACACCTAGCCAAATAATTATAAATAACTTTAGTACCATAGCTAAAGAAGAATAAAATCAATTTTCATGCATGGTCATGATGGAAAAAGATCACAAAGTTCGAATAATTTGATAAAATGGATAAAAATATACATCTTTTATTTCATAGCCAAATGACAGCCCAAAACTTAACACGAAAGAAGTCGGTCAATTAATCAAGTAAGTATATGTGTCAAGTAAATTGTGATATAAGAGTTCACGTTTTGAACCCACGAGGAAAGGGCAAAATTATTTCTAACAAGCGAAGTTCTAAATTTTTGAACTGTTAAATATAGTTTGAAGTGGTTGAATTCAAAAGATGAATCTAGTATTTTTAAAAATGCAGTAAAAATAAATGACGGAAAATAGTGTTGAGTTCTTAAAAAATGTAAGATTTATACAATGGCATTAAAAATAACTTATGAAAAACTCAACAATTTTTTACTGCATTTTTAAAAATAACATATAAATAACTTTCTCGTTCTACTACGCATCCAATAAAAAGTAACTTAGGATTAGAAGAATAACAACTCAACTCGAAAATTTATGCATTAAAAATATGTTAAAAGAAACATAAATTCTATTGAATGAAAACCATAACAAAACTAGAAGCCTTATATCAAGGAATATGAAAGCAATGTTACTTATAATTCATGAAATAAGAAAGAAGCAATACTTGCTATTGTGAGAATAAAAAGAGGAGCACTGTAAGAAGTACATAAAACTCTAATCGATCCAATTAGTCCTTAAAATATAGTGTGCACTACATGTTCAATAAATGTTACTCGATGACCTCATCTCATACAAATGCACTCAACGCCTCCTCTCACAACTCATCAAAACATCAACAAATTACATGAAAAGAGAAAGAGAAGAAAAAGATACCCTAGAAGTTCTCTCTTTCAAGGAAGAGGAGAAGCTTAGAGTTCATATTCAAACCTTGAAATCTTTGTTGGAGTGCTTCCATAAGTTTCTCATTATCTTTAAGAAGTTGCCCTAGCTTCCCTTTGAAAGCCTTAGCCAAAATCAACACTTGCTAAAATGATATCGGATCGACCTAAGACATGGTCACACTCGCACTGGAGTGGCCATGCCAGCTCTGGTGTGCTCACATTCAGATCAGACATTGTTTTCATGCCCGGATCTACCGTATTGTGTCTTTCAACACCATATCATGCGTTTTAACTTTGCATTTGCATGCTTAACATCTATTACATGCAAAATACCACAAAGAAACTTCTAAAAACATAACATAGTAATAAATGATGAATAAAATATGAAATTTAATGTAGGATAAATATGTAAATTTACCTCTTATCAATTCTCTCAAAATTATTACTCTCTTAAGTAGTCTCATATCTCATCAATGATTTAAAAGACGTTGGAGCTTCCTGTTTCTTGAATTGGATTATTTAAGTGTAATAATAGATATGAAAATATCAATTCAAGATATGGTATACATTAATTGTAATAAGCTCATCCTTCTTTTAGTTTTCTTCTTTCTAACCTTATGAAAATCTTAAAATTATTATATGGTGTAATTGAAATATTTTCATTTCCCTAAGATAATCTTAAATTGGTTAAGGTTCTACTAACCAGCCGACCATCCCTCCATACCTTAACCTTCTTTCAGAATAAAATAACTTACGGATTTCATTAAAAAGTTTTTAAATCTTATTTTTTATGAGTAAACAAAGACACCGATTTTTTTTTATGCTCACCTCAAACTTCTTCCCAGGATGGCTGACCATTTATTTTAATTTTTCTTTTAAAACAGTCCTTTCAAAATTCTTTAGTTTTTATTTTCTTTTTTAATTCTTTTTATTCCATTACCATTGTGAATTACAGTATATGGTGGAGCACATTTTTTAAAGAAGAATGCCTAATTACCTTTAATGATAACTTTTAATTTCTCTTNAACTCGGAGGAGCTATTAAAAGGTTGATTATAATCCGACATTGGGAAAGCCTCTGCTACTTCACCATTGTAACTGTTATCTCTATTGTCCATTAATTTTACGCCAACCTTCGAGAAGCCTCTGATTATCAGATATTTGTTCGAGGAAGAAGTGTAGAATTTACACCTGAGCACAACAATGCTCTGTACCAGTTGCCAAATATTCCAAACTGTGATAACTCTTCATTTGAGCCTACTGAGTCGCAGTTGGATGAGGTGATTTCATTTCTAACTAACGGTAGGGGAGTTTGGAAAGTTAAGAGTGACCATAAGGTAAACTTCTCTGCCCCAATGTTAAATGCACCCTCCAATGCACGACTTATTCCTTCAAATCATCTTAGTGAGGTTACTAAGGAGAAAACATCATTGAACTTTTGTATTCAACAAATGAGAACTATAGATATTGGATCTCTAATTTATCAGAATATCCTTATTTCATCTAGAGGTGGAACCACTAGAGGTTTAGGTTACCCTGCCCTGATTTTTATTTTATGTAAGCAATTAGAAGTAGGATATGAGAATTTGGAAGAACTATTACAGCCTCTTAAACCAATTAGCGGGACCAATGTACATGTTTATGAACTGCATGCTGGATTGAGATCTAGGGATGGAAGTTCAGATTACCTCCACTTCTAGACCTTCGACCTCTGGTACTGATGCTCAATCTTCAGCCACTCTGGATGATTTTCACAGTGATTATCAGGCACTGGTGCATGATATTGCATATCTCTAAGGTAAAGTGACTGATATCGACAATAAGGTTGATCATGCTCAAGGATACTTAAAACTAAAACATGATTATGATATGAGTTTCAATGCATCTCTGATGAGTTTTCTTCGGGGAGATCATGATCAGTGTCCATCAAATCCTCCATTTTCGGACTATCAACCACAAAACTATATGGATAAGGATGAGGAGACTGATGATGAGACAGATGGAGATGACAGTGAGGAATAGTGTTTATGTTTGTTGTGTTATATTTCGTTATATGTATTTATTAAAGTTGTTAGATGTTTTGAACTCTTTGGTGTAATAGTGGATGTTGTGGATTTATTTTGATTTGGTTATATCACTGATTGTTTGTTTATATTGTTGGATGTTTGTTTTTGCTACACTACTGTTGTTATGTATGTTTATTATGTTTAGAGAACTTATGTACTTAGCAATTTCTTTTTGTTATATGCATGTTAATTAAGCTCTATTGTTGTTATATACCTGTTTTTAATACCTGCATACTTTCATGTTAAACCCTTTTTAGAACATCATTTTTTCTTCCTGCTTCTATATATTCTGTACTAAAAGTCTTAACTTGGGGGAGGGGGAAAGAATTTTGAAACACTTAATTTTTTTTGTCCTTAAGAAACTATATTCAAAGAAAATATATATTTTTTTTAAATAATATGAGGTATGTGGTGTTATTTTTAGAGAACTGTATGTTTTTTTTTATTTTATAGATGTTGTGGTAGACTTAAGTAAATTTTTGGTGATGAATGTTAGTTCCAAGAATTAAGATATTAAGTAAAAAAGAATAAGAATATAATTTTACTATTTAAAGTAGGAAATATATTGTCTTTTTCAAATACTGAAGATCTTAGATCTGAACTTTAAAGAACTGAGACTATGAAAAATCATTTTTTAAAACTAAAACAAATTATCAAGGTGAAGAAATGTGATGAGTTTTTAACTTTAAGAGGAGGATAGTGAAGTTCAAAATCATTAAAGGCTGACTCAGATATAGTAATCCTCACCGAAAAAAAGAAAATAAATGATTGAAAATGATCCTAAAAGTAAAATAAAAGAAAAGGAAAAAAAACTTATATGTAAAGTGAGGAGAAAATTGAGGGGATGCCTAATTAAAAATTAACTTCATTTGAATCATCTTAAAGAAAGAGGTTTTATTACAGTTCCAAACTTTTATTTTCTAAAAGTATTAGTTTACANTGTTTGTTTTTGCTACACTACTGTTGTTATGTATGTTTATTATGTTTAGAGAACTTATGTACTTAGCAATTTTTTTCTGTTATATACATGTTAATTAAGCTCTATTGTTGTTATATGCCTGTTTTTAATACCTGCATACTTTCATGTTAAACCCTTTTTAGAACATCATTTTTTCTTCATGCTTCTATATTTTTTGTACTAAAAGTCTTAACTTGGGGAGGGGGAAAGAATTTTGAACACTTAATTTTATTTGTCCTTAAGAAACTATATTCAAACAAAATATTTTTTTTTAAAATAATATGAGGTATGTGGTGTTATTTTTATAGAACTGTATGTTTTTTTTTATTTTATAGATGTTGTGGTAGACTTAAGTAAATTTTTGGTGATGAATGTTAGTTCCAAGAATTAAGATATTAAGTAAAAAAGAATAAGAATATAATTTTACTATTTAAAGTAGGAAAGATATTGTTTTTTTGAAATACTGAAGATCTTAGATCTGTACTTTAAAGAACTGAGACTATGAAAAATCATTTTTGAAAACTAAAATAAATTATCAAGGTAAAGAAATGTGATGAGTTTTTAACTTTAAGATGAGGATAGTGAAGTTCAAAATCATTAAAGGCTGACTCAGATATAGTAATTCTCACCGAGAAAAAGAAAATAAATGATTGAAAATGATCCTATAAGTAAAATAAAAGAAAAAGAAAAAAAACTTCGATGTAAAGTGAGGAGAAAATTGAGGGGATGCCTAATTAAAAATTTACTTCACTTGAATCATCTTAAAGAAAGAGGTTTTATTACAGTTCTAAGCTTTTATTTTCCAAAAGTATTAGTTTACCTTTACTAGTAGAGTTCTCTCAAATTCTATCTGTTATTTTTCTGAGGCCCCTATCTTTTTCAAATTACAATTAATTTTTGAAATGAATAGAAAATTAGAATTTCTCTACTTGATTACAAAATATTCTTGTCTTGTTTCTAGCCTAAATTACTAAGTTTTTTCTAAAGTCATAACNAAATTCTATCTGTTATTTTTCTGAGGCCCCTATCTTTTTCAAATTACAATTAATTTTTGAAATGAATAGAAATTTAAAATTTCTCTACTTGATTACAAAATATTATTGTCTTGTTTCTAGCTTAAATTACTAAGATTTTTCTAAATTCATAATTACCACAATTATAGGACAAAACAGTAGAGGTCTTTAATGAAACCCACTATCACATGTTGACATGTTTAATTGTTCAAAAGAAATAAGTTACTTGCGGACAAATAACAATTAAATTTGGGGAATTTTGACATGCCTAAAATATGTTACTTTTGTTTGCACATTTAATGCCTTTTTTTAATGATATCACGCTTTAATGAAAGATATTTTTGATGTTTTTGGTTGTAGGTACACTAAATGGAGCAAATAGAGTAAATAANTGGGGAATTTTGACATGCCTAAAATATGTTACTTTTGTTTGCACATTTAATACCTATTTTTAATGATATCACTCTTTAATGAAATATATTTTTGATGTTTTTGGTTTTAGGTACACTAAATGGAGCAAGTGGAGTAAATAGGACGAAAATAGAGCAAGTTGGAGTCAAAGAAAACAATTTGGCCAATGTTGACCTGACGCCTAGACGCCAGAGACGGTTTTTCTAGATGGTTCAATGAACGTGAACTAATTTTGAAGGGTTGCTTGAAGTAGCTCTTGGTGAATTTGAGAGCTCTTTAAAAGAGACTTCTGGAGATTCAAAAAAGAGTTTCTTAAGAGAGAATGANTAAGACGAAAATAGAGCAAGTTGGAGTCAAAGAAAACAATTTGGCCAATGTTGACCTGACGCCTAGACGCCAAAGACGGTTTTTCTAGATGGTTCAATGAACGCGAACGAATTTTGAAGGGTTGCTTGAAGTAGCTCTTGGTGAATTTGAGAGCTCTATTTAAAGAGACTTCTGGAGATTCAAAAAAGAGTTTCTTAAGAGAGAATGAGAGTCTTTCTTAAAGAAGAGAGAGTTTTCTTGGAGAGTGGAGAAAGTCTTGGAGGCTTGCTTTGATTTAGAGGAGAAGAGGAGAAGTGAGAGATATCTTTTTCACTACAGTTCTAAGTGAGATTGGAGTGGAATTGTAAGGAGAGTGAGTGATTCAAAGGAACTAGAATGATTGCTTAGGAAGGAGTTTGAGATAAGTTGTGTATTTTGTTTATTTTACTTATTCTTGTTTTGTAAACTTATATTTATCTATAAATTTATGTGTTGTATCTTTCCCATGAGATCTGAGTAGCTACCTTTGTCTTTCTCCCTGTAATGAGGAATAATTATGTAGGAATGGAGTTTAGTGAGAAATGCTTTTAAAATCTATTGTGAAACATAGTGACCCAAAATGACTATGCTTTCCTCAACATAGTAATAATCACATTTAGCCACATGGATGAGAATGTGGTACATGGCGTTTAGTGCAAATAAATAGGGAAATAACTTTTGATGGGCATAAAATTGGAGATTTTAGAGTGACAGACTAAAATTCCCAATTTGGTCCAGATGTTTGGAAACTAAAGCGAGATGTTAGCTTTCAGGTGAGGGGTAACTGGGAACTTTAAAGTGAGCAAATATCTTCTCAGCCTAACCATGAGTTTAGGGACTAAACTTTGGATAAACCAATGTTCTTTACAAACTCGAGAGAGGGTAAAGAATATGCATGCTTTTATTTCGCACAATATATTAATTATATTAAAAATTATTAGATTCCTACAATGATTATAAACTCATTGCAAGGGAAATGGTGTTTTATACAAATTTGAACTCTTCTATACATTATTAGTTTAGAATTGCTTAGTGGTAACTTTACATTTTAGCCTTTTTATATTATCTTGCATTTACATTATGCATTTGCTTAACATAATTAACCTTTATTTTAATTATGTAGGATTAGGCAATATACAAAAACTTTTTATCATTTCCTATATAAGTTAACTACAGTTTAAAGAAGGTTTTACTAAAGTCATTCTATAAGAGTTTTTTTTTATCCTTGTGGGATAGATACTTAGGATACCATTAAAATCCTATATTACTTGAAACAATACGTATATTTGTGTAGTACCACTAATGTGTAAATCATTTTATCAACTTTATATAATATTTAATTTTGCACACTAGCCACTTAATATAAATTGGGTGGTCAAGCTTTAGTCATAGTTCGAAACAAAAATAATTGCGTAATTGCAGGCTGAGTCACCCCCATTTTGCTACTTTTGTGTATGTTGCCTTCAGTGAGAGCATTATCGGTACTAACTGGTTTATTTTGCACAAATCAGCCAAGATATCCTCGTCGAATCAACTTTTCAGTCTTTTCCTTAAGCTGCTTACATGCCTTAGTGGTGTGGCCATGACTTCGATGAAAATGACAGTATTGTTTTTTATTCTCCGAGTTAGGTTTTAGTAGGTGAGGCGACTTAATAGTTTTCTCATCTTTGATGGCCATCAGAACGTTAACATGCGATGTGTTGAGTGGTATATACTCTTTCTCAGGTCGATTGTCACTTCGTTGGCCCGCATATTGGGAAGGTAGGTCACGATTCCTCTGTTGTTCAAACTTTCTCTGTTGCGAAAATTGATTATTTTCTCCAGCGTCACTCTTGCGTTAATTGGTTTAAGAGGTCACGATTCCTCGTCTCCAGTAATTTGGGCCTCAACATGGTGGACAATATCAATATAAGAAAGAATAGTCTTCCACATCAGTGATAAGTATAAGGGTCCTGGGCGGAGCCCCCCAAGGAAGGCTCCTATCAGTAACTCCATAGCCACTCCCAGAATCTGTGTGACTTCAGCAGAAAACCTATAGAAGTAGTCCTTGAGTGACTCTCCTTCACTTTGGTGAAATTTTGAGAGATGGGATGAATCCTTGATGATCCATCAATTTGCTAGGAACTGCTATGTGAATAGTTTGGCAAGCTTGTTAAAATTGTTTACAGTGCCTCCCGACATTGAGTAGAACCATGTACGAGTTTGTTCTTTAAGAGTAGCAAGGAAAACTTGACACATAAGCACATAAAAGGCACGATGAATGTGCATAATGGTTTGATAGCGATCAATATGCTCATAGGGGTTAGTTATCCTTTTGTAGGTGTCGATGCTTGGAAGCTTGGAAGCTTGAAGCCTATTGGGATGGGGTGTTGGAGGACCGCATCCACTATGGGAGAAGATTCATGGACGTTACGGTGAGTGTGGAGGCAATCCTTTTTCTCTATGGGTAACTCTTCTCGAATGAGGCATTATAGCTCGTTACGAATGACATCATCTGGAATGGCAGCAAAACATGGTTATGTCAGGTGAGCTGCGCGAGATGGATGAGTGGAATTTGAAGTATATAGAAGTTCAACATCATGACCTAATGGGGGTAGTGTTCCTTCTTGGGGAGAGGGACATTTATGGGTTCCTCTGAGTAGTGTGTTTCCCATAGATCATTGAATTAATGGTAAGCGAACTTCATTCAGCAGTGTGGGTAGCGGCTGTTTAGCCCTGAGTAGGAGCTGTAGGATCTCCATTTGAGACTCCTCCATGTGCTCATTTGATCTTCTATAGAAGAACTTGAGACGCCTTTGTTGGTAGGATAACGTCTTCCAGGGCGGGAATATGAAGAAGCATGTCGCCCTTTGCTCTGTGAATACTCTCTGGAATGATGGGCATTGGAGTGAGTTGCTCTATTGTCACTAATGTTGTGTCTGAAGGCTATATAGTAAGGCTTGCAAGTTCTTCAGTGGTGTGATTGAAGCTTCCCACATACTGTTAAATTATTGCATGCTAGAAAATTCGCGGCGGTAGAGTAATTGTTTATCATCTTAGCGTTGCGCAATATATCAGCAAACACTCATATAAAAGAAAACAACACCTAGTGACACTAGAAATTTTTATGTGAAAAACTTGTAAATGGAAAAAACCATGTGGTCTGACCCAATTGTAAAACTCTACTATAAGTTGATGATTACAGAACCCTTTGTCCCACATGTAGGAAAAGGGTTATAAAGTCTTCTGAATTACAACGTTGATGTGCAGATGAACTTGTTGTAAGAAATGGGCGGTGATTGGTGATGATCGACGGTGGCCGACAAATAGGGGTCCACAGTGACCGGCGATGGTCTACGACAGTCGGCCGTGGTTGACACTGACAAGAGTGGTGCTAAACTTCAGCTCATTCTCAACGCTTTAAGCTCTTCCTCAAGCCTATTTATAGAGGAATGAAATTCTATTTATATAGTCTCAACTGTAATAAATGAGGGATATGAACCACTTTGATCGGACGATTCAAATGACTTTGCTCTATCATATGATGTTGGGCATTTGAGTGCCTTAATGATGTCAAAATTAAGTGATCGTGGGCTTCTTGGATTTATCTCGCCGAGACACTCGATTCTATTATAAACTTGTCAGATTTAGCATGATTTAATGGCTTGATCATTATTTGGTTCAGATTGGATAAAAATTGGTATCGTTGGGTCCATCTCTTCGGGCCGGCCAGTTTGACTATATGTTTATTGAAATCGGAGCTCCATATGACTTTATATCGAGGTTTGAATATTTTTGCTAAAAAATTGTCTCAAGATTTGTCGGGTGATGGAGATTAGTTGGAGGCATATCACCCCAAAAGTTTAAATTATTTAATTGAATGACTATTGTTAATTTTCTTAATAATAAATTATTCTTTTAGTGTTTAAATATCATTATCAACTTGAAATTGAGTAATTTGAAGCTTATGCGATTCCTCTTATCGAGAAGTTGATTATCTTATCGGACAAATATTATTCATTAGTTGCTAACCACACTTTTAAGTTATTATTGTTTTTTTATAGGCTATTTGGACTCATATTTAAATATTTTATTTGTTGGATTTATATCATCAAGATGTTTAGTTCACTTATTAAGTGACTAAAATCACTAATTAAATGACCTTGAATTTAATCTTAATTTTTTTTAATTCAATTATTATATTATGATCAAATCTCGATCAACACTTATCCAAAATAATTTTTTATTTTTTAGGAGTATTTATATACATGCCACACAATTACATTTGCATATCTAACAACTAAACTTTAATACTTATATGCATAACACCCAAGCTTTTAAGTTATTATTAATTATTTAAAAGTAAAATATATCTTGTCATGCATGTATTCATGACACTAAGATTTCATTTAAGAATCTATTCAAGTTCAACTTAATTGCTAGCAGCTTCTATTTATTCTGATAAATCGTTTATCTGGAAATACAGACCTCAGGGTTCGACACGCATTCCTCGTTTAGTTAAAAAATCAGTCACGTTTTCAGATAAGCAACTTAAACACAATTTTTAAATAATATGACGACGTTTTTAAAATGCCACATCAACTAATTAAGCTTTTTAGCTCAAAGTTTCTAAAGAGAACCAAAAAAAAAATATATATATATATATACAATAAAGGCACATAAAAGCCCATAAATTTGCTTTATCAATACACAAGTAACCAGCCTGAAATGAAATCCCCCGTGTAAAGGTCGGGTCCACGACTCCCAATTCGAAAAAGAACCTCCTCTCCCCCCGTAAAATCCGCCGCTCCTTCCCCTATTACCTCAACCTCGAGATCCGTGTCTTGCGTGTGCTACGCGCCTCCGTTTCCTGCTCGCATTCATCATCTCCACTTCGCTCCCCCGCAAGCATGCACGCGCGCTTCNATCCGTGTCTTGCGTGTGCTACGCGCCTCCGTTTCCTGCTCGCATTCATCGTCTCCCCTTCGCTCCCCCGCAAGCATGCACGCGCGCTTTGCTTCAGTCCAGCAATGAATGCCTCACCGGATCTCCTAACCAAGAACACAACTTCTTTCCCGACTGCACAACTCCAATCTCAAACCATTCTTCTACAAGTTCAACAAAAATTTAAACTTTTGCATTCAAATTGGTACTTCAAATTGGTACAACCAATTATAAACGATGTTGATTAGCAGAAAAGTTGAGGTTTTAGATGAGAAAAGAGAAGCATTTATTAAAAATTCAAAAATGGAATTAATTTTTATAATATACATGATTATGAGAAATTTTTTAAAATTTTGCATCTAAATTAGACAAACATCACCCCAGCCCATTAGTTCAGCGATGCATAAAGCAAACTAGTAATGTCTGTCGCATTAAATCTGAAGTGCCAACATATTATTTGTGATTACAACAGAGCAAGTGCAGACCATACCTGCATGCATTTGCAATTGTGGCCTGAGCCAAAATAGTGGAGTAGAGGTGAGAAGTCCTTGTTGGAGAAGGGGAGCACGTGCAGAGAGAGGGATGGACNTTATTTGTGATTACAACAGAGCAAGTGCAGACCATACCTGCATGCATTTGCAATTGTGGCCTGAGCCAAAATTGTGGAGTAGAGGTGAGAAGTCCTTGTTGGAGAAGGGGAGCACGTGCAGAGAGAGGGATGGATATAAATAAGAGAATGATGCAGAGAAATGAAGTAGATACCAAGCCTCGATCGATCTGCACGTGCCCTGCTTCTCCAACAGAAACTACTCACCTAACAGGAACAAGAAGAAGAAGAGGAAGAAGAAGAAGAAGAAGAGGAAGATTGAGATGGCGAGGAGCAAAATGGGAGAAAGTAGCTCTTTTATACAGAAGAATTAAGAGAATGGCTTGATGGAGGGAGAAGGAAGCAGATATGGAGAAGTTACAGATAGATGGAGTCCAGGAGTGGCTTTGCTTACAGAGGAGGTATGGAGCAATCAAGTGCCGGGGGGGTCATACCTCTCATTTTAATACAACTCAGCGTACACCTAAAATGTCCTTATTGGCCAGCTCGTCGGCCTCCACTGTCATAATTTTTTCTAAGATAAACTATTTCTCCTCGTAAGGAACCCAATAATTTGAAAAAAAATAAAAACAGAGAATTAATTCATGAAGGAAGCACAAACTTAAGCCGTAATTGGTGTGTTAACTGATCAGATAAATGATTATTTTATGAGCAGGGCTTTGAAAGCTCTGGTTTTGTGATTCTCACAAACGTACGCAAGAAATTTTAGTTAGTATAGCTTATCATTTTCTTTTGAGATGGTATTTACATGTTTAGGGTGCCGTTTTATGTTATTTTGTGTAGATTTTTCGACTTATAAAGAGATTTTTTAGGGAAATACTTGCGAAAGACTACAACTTTGATTTACTTTAAGTTGGATTAATCAAATCCAATAAATTTGAATTTATTTTAACGGTGGAGTACGCGAGCGATGACGGAATAAATCTTTCTCGCAACCGATTTAATAAATCAAGTTTCACGTTGAGAAAGAGACTGAACGTGAGAAAAAAAAAATAAATAGAATGAGGGAAATTTGGATTTGATAGAGCGCTGAGTTTATTGTTCAATTTTTTGGTATTTTTATTTGATAAAGCGCTGAGTTTATTGTTCAATTTTTTGGTATTTGGTCGGTTTTAAATCAAATTCACGGCTAAATCCTATTAATGTTATGCTACCAAGCACCACCTAAAAGANACGTACGCAAGAAATTTTAGTTAGTATAGCTTATCATTTTCTTTTGAGATGGTATTTACATGTTTAGGGTGCTATTTCATGTTATTTTTGTGTAGATTTTTTGACTTATAAAGAGATTTTTGAGGGAAATACTCGCGAAAGACTACAACTTTGATTTACTTTAAGTTGGATTAATCAAATCCAATAAATTTGAATTTATTTTAATGGTGGAGTACGCGAGCGATGACGGAATAAATCTTTCTCGCAATCGATTTAATAAATCAAGATTCACGCTGAGAAAGAGACTGAACAAAAAAAAATAAACAGAATAAGGGAAAATTTGACTTGGTAGAGCAATGAGTTTATTGTTCAATTTTTTTGTATTTGGTCGATTTTAAACTAAATTCACAGCTAAATCCTGTTAATATTATGCTACCAAGCACCACCTAAAAGAGGTTAAATACTTGATGACATTGTGATGTGATAATCGCTATGGATTAATCATAAGTTGGAGATAAAATTCAAAAAGCTATAATGAATCTAAGTTTTAAATAACTTTTGCACATTTGAATGATAATTATTATATAAATATGAATTGATATATTCATTTATTGATTTATTTTTATAAAAGCATTAAAAGGGGCATAATTAAGAATTACTCTATCGACAGTTATGTCTACTTTACAAGCATTATGAGATAAATTTTGACTAATTTTATTTGAATTCATATTTATATCATAAAATAATCATTTTGACTTTAGTTTAACACTTCTAATTAGGTTAACATTTTTTGTTCTTTTAGCTTAGCTTTTCTTAGGCACTAGAGTAGCTTCCATAATGAGAGACAATTAAGAAAAAAACCGAGAATTTAATAAAAAACAAAGTAAATATGACCCCTATTCCGNTTATATCATAAAATAATCATTTTGACTTTAGTTTAACACTTCTAATTAGGTTAACATTTTTTGTTCTTTTAGGTTAGCTTTTCTTATGCACTAGAGTAGCTTCCATAATGAGAGACAATTAAGAAAAAACTGAGAATTTAATTTAATCCTTTAACGTAGCTCATCAAAGGGTCTTAAAAAAAACAAAGTAAATATGGCCCCTATTCCTTAAAATGGGGAGTTTGTTCGAAGGATGGATGCATGAATTTGATAGTTTAGTTTAAAATAAGACTTATAGTTAGGTCTATTTCATGTCCCAAATATTTGAGTAGAGCACATTTCAAGAGCACTTGATCACATGGGAGAAAGTCAAGAAGATCTTTTGGATAATGTTGGAGGAGTTGCATCAATAAGATGCTTAACGATGAATAGGTATCCAACCGNTGGGGAGTTTGTTCGAAGGATGGATGCATGAATTTGATAGTTTAGTTTAAAATAAGACTTATAGTTAGGTCTGTTTCATGTCTCAAATATTTGAGCATAGCACATTTCAAGAGCAATTGATCACATGGGAGAAAGTCAAGAAGATCTTTTGGTTAATGTTGGAGGAGTTGCATCAATAAGATGCTTAAAAATGAATAGGTATCCAACCAGTGTCGGGATCAATTTGTTTGTTGATCGCAAATTCATTTGGATGATGAGAGTTTTTTGAACTTTTTGAGACTAATTATTATGCTATAAAAAGACATTTGCAATGATGGAAAATCATAATTTACAATCAATAAACATAACTAAAAATAGTTGTATTCGGAGAGCATAATTTTTTAGAAAAATATCACTCTTATTTTTATTGAGCCTGTTAAAAAAAAAAAGAATATTGTTCTTCATCAAGTAAGATTAATCACACAACCAAAGACACACATGATTTACTTGAAAAATCCCGCATATGGGAAAAAATCACGGGAGAGTCGTAGTAAAAACTTCATTAATCAAAAGTAAGTGATCAACAATTAAGCTGGATACAAAACCGCTTAGTTTCCTGCTTAATTTCTCTCATACCTTAACCTGTGACATAAAATGAGTATTATAGAGTTACAAAAAGAATATATTTTACAAGAAATATATTTGGTATAAAAAATATTATGCAAGAAATGTATTTGATAGAAAATATCACATATATTTGATATCAAATATATTAACTATGAAATATATTTGAAAATAAATATATTTGAATGGAGATGTCACGTATATTTGATATTAATTATATTAAGCAAGAAATATATTTGAAAATAAATATATTTGACAAGAATTTTCAGAGCAATTTTTTATAAATCTTCTTACCTTGAAATTATGTCAAAAATGAAGCTACAAATTTCATTATGCTTTCCAAAAGCACTTAGCCTCATTTGCATCGAATACCGATCAATTTCAAACAATGCTTGATCTTAGTTATTGGAAGAAGTTCTTTCATAATGTCAGAAAGATTCTTCGAAGTGCTAATTTTTCTTTACTATAACATTATCCAGAATGATGATATCTCAAATAAAATAAAATAAAACATTGATTTGCTTGATTGATCATGGTACATTTGATATTCTATAAGATAATTAACACTTTGGCTATCACAATAGATAATCATATTCATGTGCTCCCCCGCTAAACTCTTTGTATAAGTCTCTTGCCCAAATTTCTTATGTCACAACATCAAAATGACCATATATTCTACCTCAATGGTAGAAATAACCACAATATGTTGCAAAAAAGGCATCCAATAAATAGCATAACCTCCTATAGTGAATACAAATCATGTAATAGACCTTATTCTCTTGTTTAGAGGTGTTAAATGTCAAATAAGTATTTGCAGTGCTGCGTAAATACCTCATAATCCACATAACAACATCCCAGTGTTGATTTCCTTGATATGCATGTTATCTGTTCACTATGCTTCTACATGAGCGAAGTTTGGACAAGTTTAGATTATGAAGTACATCTAAGCTACCAATGGCACTTGCATATGGAATATGCTTCATATATTCCTTCTCAGTGCTAATATCCTAAAGTGTGCAGCCAAAAGAGCGTAGAAAGGCTTCACATCCTTCATTTTGAACACATGCAATATGTTTGAACAAAATCCTTTTGAAAAAGATGCAAACGTCTTTATAATCTTGATCAATAAATTGTCATCACAAGTATCTTTCTTGTTGCGACCAACTCTTTAACATGAATTCAGATCTAATAATATCTTTCATCTTCTGAATCTTAGATTTTTCTTTAGAAGTAATTAGCAAATCATCCACATAGAGTAAGAGGAAAAAAAATGATGCAACTATTAGCTTCTTTAGATATGCGTAGCTGTCAAAGTTGGTTCTAGAAAAACCAATGCTAATCATGAATACATCAAACCTATTATACCATTGGCAAGAGGACTACTTTATCCCATACATGAACTCCGTTAGTTGCAAACATAATTCATATTTTGCTCTACAATAAAGTTCTCAAGATAGATCATGTAGACACTGCACTAAAGTCTATGATTACATGCTATGAAATCAGCCCGTAATTGCTGAATTTCATTCAGTGATGTAGTTTGTCAGGCTATTTTTTTCGCACTAACACTTTGCTGCTAAATATCCAACCACTTAATACTTTGAATGAATATTGATGGAAAATTTCCACCGCCAAATAAATGGCTATTAATTTTAGTTGATAATGTATTAGTGATCGAAAACTAGTCGCTAATTAGTCAAAAATCCATAAGAAAATAAAAATAAATAAATAGAGCACCTAGCAAGGAAATTTTACAAACCTTCAATGGCAAAACGATATGTGTAACATTCACATCCACAACATTTCATAATAACGTAAAAGAGCCCAACAAAATCAAATTTAATGAGATGGCAACAAATATAAATGTACATCTTCATAAACCATTGAACATAAGATCAACAATACAAAAAATGAAAATAATCTAAGTAATTTTGATGTAGGGGAACAAAAAAAGGAACTATATTTGTCCTAATGGTCATCTTCACCATCCTCATTCTCCTCCTCCTCCTCATCAATCACGTCGATCATAGGACTCTTGCCATGGTGATGTGTTTGCTGGCGCCACAGGTTTTTGATGATTGCCTCAAGGGCTCCCAATCTTTTATTTGAGCTTGGTCCCTATCCATCATTTTGGACTTCATGTCATGCATATTAGTGACATTCTTGTCATTCAACTCCTTGGTGAGTCCAACATGTCTGGCAACTTTGTTGTCGACTGATGATAACATATGACTAGAAGTGGAGTGTTGCACCTCATAAATGAGTCTTTGAGCTCCAAGGCTACACTCCCTCCCCTTAGTCCTCTCTCCCTAATACGGTTTCCCTCCTTATCTCAAAGTTTGACTTGTCTGATGAATGACCACTAAAGCTAAAAAGTTCTGTTGGGCTCTGAAACTTGGGCATTCTTTAGGTGCACATATGCATTCTATAAAATATTATAAAGAAAAATTAGCATCAAATAAGAAAGATTTTAATAATTTTTGTAATTATGAGAATTATTGAACTTATATTGACATGACAAGATCTATCGTTAACCCATTATTGGTTCGAGTAATGCCAACGTGTGTGTTCGTGCAAATCAGTGGTGGAAGGATCTCGTTCTAGTGAATGCCTCTATTTACACAAGAAAATGTTAATACCAAAAAGAAATTACATATGCAAATGTAATATATTCAATATAACTCACCATCCTCCTTTTATACTCAATGAGAGGGATCGAGCCAATCAGTGTGTAAGGAGGCCATAAGTTCAGGCACGATTCTAGAGAGTCATGTGTATCTTCTTGAGATAGTTAGAAGTGGCCTAAGTTCTAAACAACTTGACCCAAAAACCTCCCCGATTCGCATGGGCCTCTCCCTGGCCTTGTAGCTCACAATGAACGTGTCTCGCAGATGGTTATGCAAATGGTCCTTAAAGTTTTTCTAAATCTGTTAATGATGATGAGCATCCTGACAAAAGTCCCTTTGCAAAACAAAAAGTAAAGTTTTTATTAATATTTAAAATAACCTAAAATGATATATATAATTCAAATTTAAATAGTTTTTTTTTGTGTTAATTTTTTATGTCACATGTGTAGGGTGTCCACACGACCAACACAGGATAATTCACTGCTCATTCATAGCATCCTATAGCTCATGACACCCATCTGAGACCTAGTATGTGTTTGGGGCACAAAATCAAGGTCTGTGATAATTCGTCATTACCGGGTAGAATTCACATTTGGACAGACTCACCCGGGACTTTGAACATGTTTGATATCCACTTTGGAGTTTAGTGATCCCTTTGTATCCATGAAGAGCCTCCCCGTGTCAAGGGAAGTCACAGAGCCTTCCTATGAGCGTTACAGAAAAATTAGGGTTTGGAGTGACCTACATGCGTTGTAGTCCAGAACGCCCATTTACGACAGTTTCTATAGAAAAAGAATGAGTAAAATACTCATTTTTGAAGTTAAAGGATCATAATTTACTTATATTTGGTATCCCATAGCTTTCGAATTGTGTAAACCCTCCGTCAGACTTTTCTGGCCAAAACAACATTTTTTTGGGCTAGCTCGGGCACCTAAGCGCTACCCAAAACAACCC
Source organism: Phalaenopsis hybrid cultivar (assembly GCA_002079205.1). NCBI lineage: Eukaryota > Viridiplantae > Streptophyta > Magnoliopsida > Asparagales > Orchidaceae > Phalaenopsis > Phalaenopsis hybrid cultivar. Next base: position 16,599 of record JXCR01085263.1, on the reverse strand, counting down.
TACTGGGCTTAAAATAGAGAGAATAACATCCTAACACAAGTTACTAGTGCCTAGGTGCCAGTTTCGGGCTCTAGGAATCAAAATTTGCTCCGAAGCAACTCAAAACCAAGCCCTGGGAAACACAACGCCAGACTTAAGCTCCACAGCGTTAGGAACCCAGCTACAAGGCACCAGGCCAAATTCTGCCCCCAATTTTCTTTGGTGAATTTCATGATTTTGACCATTTCACCCTATCTTACGCAGATAATAAGTGGGATTTTCTTAGACGTTGAGGGGATTTTCTTGGGGGGTGGGTGGAGAGGGATAAAGTAGGTAATTATACAATTGTGGAGGCTCCTAGGTGAGGTGGCAAGGTTATCTTTGGCAAATTTGAGGGGAATTTTGAGAGGAGCTGGTTTAAGCTCCTTTCTCCTCCTCATTTCAGGAGGATCTCCTTACTTCAATATTTTAGTGGCCTCCTCCAAGAGCTTAAAGCCTTCTTCTTCCCTTGGAGCTTGGGTCGTCTTCTTCCTGGCCACTTGAAGGCTTTGAGGTGTGTCGGTCGGAATTTCGATTTGGTCGCTTTAATTTTGAATATAATATTAATTTAATTTAATATATATTTTTTTATTTGAAAAATAGTATTTTGATTTTGAAAATATGAGACTGAACATATCTCATACATTTTAATAGTTTTAATCGAGCACAACACTACAAACAATGTATTTATCTCCAGGAATAGACACATTACTTCACAGTAGGCTCAATTAAGCAAACTAAGGAAGTTATAAAATTTGTTTTGTTTGCGAACCTTTTATGTGTGACTGACAAATTTCTCTACCTAATATAAATATTAGAAAGGGTTTATTCTACATGGGTTATTTAGTTTCCTATAAAGGCAAGCTCTTATAACAAATTATATCATAAATGACCAAAGTCATTTAAGAAAACTCTCGATAATCATCAGAGGTATTTGTTTTCAAGATCTCAAAGTTTGAAGTTGACTCTATCTATTTTCTTATATAGATTCCTTTCTCTTTTTTTTGTATAGATTCCTTCCTCTATTTTCTGGACTTGAATTTGTCTCTACCTATATATTTGTATAGATTCCTCCCTCTATTTTCAACAATCGGCGTAGAACTTAAAGATTCATCACTCATTGTTTTTATGCGATCATCTTCATTCGACACTGAACCTATATATTATCGAACTTCAATTTCATATTTTTGAAAACTTACTAAGTTTCATGAAAAATCCATCACAGCTGTTGACATTGAAGACAAAATTAAAAATGCCTTGGCCTCATCATCAAATTTGATGCCCACAAAGCTCAACTTACTAGTCACAATATTGAAATTATTGTCCAACCACTGAACTGCCTTCCACAATTCTTATGTTAAAATTTCTTCTTCAGNGTTCTAGTGAATGCCTCTATTTACACAAGAAAATGTTAATACCAAAAAGAAATTACATATGCAAATGTAATACATTCAATATAACTCACCATCCTCCTTTTATACTCGATGAGAGGGATCGAGCCAGTCAGTGTGTAAGGAGGCCATAAGTTCAGGCACGATTCTAGAGAGTCATGTGTATCTTCTTGAGATAGTTAGAAGTGGCCTAAGTTCTAAACAACTTGACCCAAAAACCTCCCCGATTCGCATGGGCCTCTCCCTGGCCTTGTAGCTCACAATGAACGTGTCTCGCAGATGGTTATGCAAATGGTCCTTAAAGTTTTTCTAAATCTGCTAATGATGATGAGCATCCTGACAAAAGTCCCTCTGAAAAACAAAAAGTAAACAGTTTTTATTAATATTTAAAATAACCTAAAATGATATATATAATTCAAATTTAAGTAGTTTTTTTTGTGTCAATTTTTGATGTCACATGTGTAGGGTGTCCACACGACTAGCACAGGATAATTCAGTGCTCATTCATAGCATCATATAGCTCATGACACCCATATGAGACCTCTAGTATGTGTTTGAGGCACAAAACCAAGGTCTGTGATAATTCGTCATTACCGAGTAGAATCCACATTTGGACAGACTCACCCGGGACTTTGAACATGTTTGATATCCACTTTGGAGTTTAGTGATCCCTTTGTATCCATGAAGAGCCTCCCCGTGTCAAGGGAAGTCACAGAGCCTTCCTATGAGCGTTACAGAAAAATTAGGGTTTGGAGTGACCTACATGCGTTGTAGTCCAGAACGCCCATTTACGACAGTTTCTATAGAAAAAGAATGAGTAAAATACTCATTTTTGAAGTTAAAGGATCATAATTTACTTATATTTGGTCTCCCATAGCTTTCAGATTGTGTAAACCCTCCGTCGGACTTTTCTGGCCAAAACAGCATTTTTTTGGGCTAGCTCGGGCACCTAGGCGCTACCTAAAACAACCCTACTGGGCTTAAAATAGAGATAATAACATCCCAACACAAGTTATTAGTGCCTAGGTGCCAGTTTCGGGCTCTAGGAATCAAAATTTGCTTCGAAGCAACTCAAAACCAAGCCCTGGGAAACACAACCCCAAACTTAAGCTCCACAGAGTTAGGAACCCAGCTACAAGGCACCAGGCCAAATTCTGCCCCCAATTTTCTTTGGTGAATTTCATGATTTTGACCCTTTCACCTTATCTTACGCAGATAATAAGTGGGATTTTCTTAGACTTTGAGGGGATTTTCTTGGGGGGTAGGTGGAGGGGGATAAAGTAGGTAATTATACAATTGTGGAGGCTCCTAGGTGAGGTGGCAAGGTTATCTTTGGCAAATTTGAGGGGAATTTTGAGAGGAGCTGGTTTAAGCTCCTTTCTCCTCCTCATTTCAGGAGGATCTCCTCACTTCAACATTTTAGTGGCCTCCTCCAAGAGCTTAAAACCTTCTTCTTCCCTTGGAGCTTGGGTCGTCTTCTTCCTGGCCACTTGAAGGCTTTGAGGTGTGTCGGTCGGAATTTCGATTTGGTCGCTTTAATTTTGAATATAATTTTAATTTAATTTAATATATATTTTTTGATTTGGAAAATAGTATTTTGATTTTGAAAATATGAGACCGAACATATCTCATACATTTTAATAGTTTTAATCGAGCACAACACTACAAACAATGCATTTATCTCCAGGAATAGACACATTACTTCACAGTAGGCTCGATTAAACAAACTAAGGAAGTTATAAAATTTGTTTTGTTTGCAAACCTTTTATGTCTGACTGACAAATTTCTCTACCTAATATAAACATTAGAAAGGGTTTATGCTACATGGGTTATTTAGTTCCCTATAAAGGCAAGCCCTTATAACAAATTACATCCTAAATGATCAAAGTCACTTAAGAAAACTCTCGATAATCATCAGAGGTATTTGTTTTCAAGATCTCAAAGTTTGAAGTTGACTCTATCTATTTTCTTATATAGATTCCTTTCTCTATTTTTTGTATAGATTCCTTCCTCTATTTTTCTGGACTTGAATTTGTCTCTACCTATATATTTGTATAGATTCCTTCCTCTATTTTCAACAATCGACTTAGAACTTAAAGATTCATCACTCATTGTTTTTATGTGAACCTCTTCATTCGACACTGAACCTATATATTATCGAACTTCAATTTCATATTTTTGAAGACTTACTAAGTTTCATGAAAAATCCATCACAATTGTTCACATTGAAGACAAAATTAAAAATGTCTTGGCCTCATCATCAAATTTGATGCCCACAAAGCTCAACTGACTAGTCACAATATTGAAATTATTGTTCAACCACTGAACTGCCTTCCGCAATTCTTATGTTAAAATTTCTTCTTCAGAAAAAAAAAAAATATTTGAAGCAAAATATGTTTCATATATATTTGTTGGTGTCATGAAATCTACTGTAGTTTTCTCATTCACTAAGTTAAATGCACTAGATGAGAAAAGTGAAAAATGAATCAAACCTGAGGTCATTCGTTACAATACTTTCCATTCTTACAAAGTCATCATTTTAAGCTTCTTGGTGATTCATTGTAGCGGCAAGTACATTTTTTTTTANAATCTACTGTAGTTTTCTCATTCACTAAGTTAAATGCACTAGATGAGAAAAGTGAAAAATGAATCAAACCTGGGGTCATTCAATACAATACTTTCCATTCTTACAAAGTCATCATTTTAAGCTTCTTGGTGATTCATTGTAGTGGCAAGTACATTTTTTTTTAAAACAAATCTTCCACTTATAATTTTCAGAACGTAAAGTTTGATTCGATGAACTTCTCCACTTTGTGCATCGCTTGGACGGTCATTGCACCTACTCAAATCATAAGTCTATAGAAAAGAAACATCGGCTCTGATAAAACTTGTTATGATGGGAATACCTTGGGCTTTGATTGATTAACACTAACAAATACATTGCAGAATATGAGATCATATCGATTTGAGAGATCCAGAATAATAACATGAACAGNAGAAAAGAAACATCGGCTCTGATAAAACTTGTTATGATGGGAATACCTTGGGCTTTGATTGATTAACACTAAAAAATACATTGCAGAATATGAGATTATATCGATTCGAGAGATCCAGAATAATAACATGAATGAAAACACACAACAAAGAAATCCAGAGAAAAAATATAGAAAGATTTAACATGAAAAAATCTGAGAACGGGCAAATAAAACATGAAGCCACACCTCACCACCCAAAAACCCACTACTAAAAATAAAAATTATATATTACACCACTCAGAATTTTCTTTCTGCACCACAAAAAATTACAAGAATACCGCTCCAAATCATCTCTTTATCCCACAGGAGAATNACATGAATGAAAACACACAACAAAGAAATCCAGAGAAAAAATATAGAAAGATTTAACATGAAAAAATCTGAGAACGGGCAAATAAAACATGAAGCCACACCTCACCACCCAAAAACCCACTACAAAAAATAAAAATTATATATTACACCACTCAGAATTTTCTTTCTGCACCACAAAAAATTACAAGAATACCGCTCCAAATCATCTCTTTATCCCACAGGAGAATATGCAAGCTCCTAAATCCACCTCTCAAGCTTCACCACTCCACACCAAAGCCTTTGAGAGTTCATCATATAAAAGGTAGCGAGAAAGTCAATTTTAAATTGAGAACTTAAGAACCAAAATAGGATAAACCATCTTGGCCACGTAGGTATACCTAGAAGAGATAGAATTCTTTTGTGATCATCATTTTGTAACCCTAGAACCAAAGGCTATGACATAGCTATGTTACAACTTGGCATGAGGATGTCTTTTAGCATAGCTATGCCTAAAATTGGCATGTCTATGCCAGCCTTGCCTTGCACAGGGTGCTTGAATCTCTTCAATGTGGTTTTAGATACTTTTGGGTGCTCTTTCTTTCTTCACTTCTCAACAATCATAAGCGCTCCTTAGAAAATCTTCAAGGATTTACCTTCATTAGTGTAAATCCTTATCGTTGAGGGCAATGAGAGACACCAAGCTTCTCTTTAGCTAAGGGATATGTCACACCTTAGTGAGTGACCTATTAAGAACAACGTACTTCTAAATTTTTATAGAANATAGCTATGCCTAAAATTGGCATGTCTATGCCAGCCTTGCCTTGCACAGGGTGCTTGAATCTCTTCAATGTGATTTTAGATACTTTTGGGTGCTCTTTCTTTCTTCACTTCTCAACAATCATAAACGCTCCTTAGAAAATCTTCAAGGATCCACCTTCATTAGTGTAAATCCTTATCGTTGAGGGCAATGAGAGACACCAAGCTTCTCTTTAGCTAAGGGATATGCCACACCTTAGTGAGTGACCTATTAAGAACAACGTACTTCTAAATTTTTAAAGAGCCAATGCCAGCTATATGAAAAGAATAATTATTCTTCATCAACACAAATCACCCTTCAACAGAATGACTCGTAGAGAGATACTTCCTATAAGTAGTCATTTGAAAATGCAATAAAAGTCCATGTTCCATGCATATGAAGTCCTCAACTGGTCCTTGAACATGAAGAAGATGTTACTTTCATTATCTTCTATTATGATGCTTGTGTAACCTCGTTGTCGGGCTTTTTATGGTCACATTTCTATTAAGAACTTGTATTTTAAAATTTTGGGCAATCAGCTTTCCAATGTCTCATTCTTTTTTCTTTTTTGCAATAAAAGTAAATAATTTCTTTCCCTCTGGACTTTTATCATGCAAAAGACCTTTACTCATTTGATGTCTTTTCAAATCTTTCTCTGGATGAAAAGGTATCTCCACTTCTAGTTAATGTAAAAGGCCGATTCTTCTCAAAAGATTAATGGATAACAAGGTTTTGTTGACATCTTCTAGGAAATTGACTCCCTCAAAATATAACATAGCTGCAAAAGTCATTGTACGGATGTGGACATCATAATAACAATGAAGCTAAATATTCATCATTGATCTTCAAGTCATTGATGATGCTCTTGAACTTAATGAGGTAAGTCTTCCTATTCGAATTTTGTGCCATGCAATGAAAGTATAGCTTCTGCTTTAAGTACAATTTTGTTGTGAGACACTTCCCAATACATTTAAACTCTTGTTTCCTCCATAGTTCTATGGTGGTGCTCTCATTCAAACAATCCTATAGAATCTCATTTGATAGATGTAGGCAAAAAGGAGATTTTTCCTTCTTGTCCATTTGAATATTTTTCTCAGCTGACAATTCTTTAGGTATGTGATTAATGTTGAGCAAGTTGTCTTCAAGATTTAACTAAACAAAGATATCTCTCATCTTGATTTGCCACAAAGCAAAATGGGTAGACCGTTCTAGTTCATTGATGCCACACTTCATTGTGGCAATCTCTGAGAAGAAAGAGATGATGCACGATCGATTTCACAAACAAATTCGATAATGAAAAGATCGATCTTATAAGTGAGCGTTGCAGATGTGAAAGAAGAAATTGTGCACTCTAGTACCAATTGTTAAGAAAAAGAACACTAATCATCGTCAAGTAAGATCAAACAAACAACCAAAGGCACACATGATTTGCGTAAAAAAAATCTCATAAATGGAAAAAAATTACGGGTGAGTCGGGGTAAAAACATGACCACTCAAAAGAAGGTGGTTGGCAAGTTAGCCGAATACAAAAAAAGCTCTCAGTTTATTGTTGAATTTCCCACACACACCCTTAACCATCACATTAAAAATTTATGGAGCGACAAAAAAGTATATATTTGACAGGGAAAGACTTGGTATCGAATAATATTTGGTATCTAATATAACAAGAAATATATTTGAAAACCAATCTGTTTAATAGGACATATCACATATATTGAATAGCATACAAATTAAGTAAGAAATATATGTAGAAATAAATATATTTGATAAGAAATTAGATGGCATTACTTTTACAGAGTCCATCTCAAATAAGTTCATTCTGAGTCTCTGACCACCTTTTATATTGTTTTGTATATAATTGAACACTTTTAACATATCTAAAAAAAAACATTTTGTCAAGGTTTAATTNAAAAATATATAAGAAAGGTCAATGCCACTGGATCGGCAACATATCCCAGAAAAAACAGAAACGACGATCGTACTCCACATATATATGCTCGTTCCTAGATCTATACTAAAATATAGAATTAAGACTTAAGGTACGGGACACGAACTGCTATTCGCGGTCCTCGTCTAATGCATCATTCGCCTCGAAACCCATGCTCATACCTTATTTTTGATATAAACTTACGTTAGGGACTCTATCAAATACATTTGAAAGAGAAAATAAAAACTCAACTGACAAAAGATTATTAGCATATGTTAGCTCATGCAATCATATCTTAGTTGTGCCCTTTTTTGTCGGGGGATCTAAACAGCACCTACAAGCAAAATGTTAATATAAATCATTACATGCTCTCCCTTAAATGGTACTTGTGTGTGTGTGTGTGTGTACATATATATAGGCATGACTCGCTGTAGAAGAACCATAATAGATTATCATGCATATCAAACGTGCAAGCACACCAAAAAGACACAAAAGTGACACTTGTCTAGAACAAGCAAATCAATAGAGAATAATAGCCAGAGGAGTGAAAAATGCTACCCAGCACCATAGTCCTAGCAAAGCACATCATCTAACGAGAAGTGTTATAACCAGCATCTAAGTGCTCAGGGTAATTCTCCGGGTAGGTATGACTTTGACGGGATCGTCATACCGGTCTCATCCTAAAAATCTAAGGGATCTAACAGATGTCATCCAAAATGGATTTTAAAAATAGTTGGCCTTAAGTATGGGCTAGCTTGCTACATGCATAACATCAAANCTACCAAGGAAACATTTAAATAAAGAAGATTTTTTAGCTAATAAATGGTAATAGACAATGAAGAAAATTGGCCTTTTTTTAAACCATTGCATCTAAGGAGGCTAGTTTATGCATTATAAATCAAGTACTCATTATACTCGGGGTCTCGAAAAATCCTCAATCTATTCTTTTTGTCTTCTTCTGAAAGAGGAGTTAAATTTTATATTATCATTATTTCTCTATGTAGATAATTGTTCCTCATAAATGTCTTTCATCAAATGTACACGTATATCAGACAACTCGACCATAAGAAGAGTTTATCGTTTTAGGCAAAAAGATCTCTTGGAGAGTCCTTCCAACTTTGTTGCGAGGTGAATTGGGCTTCCTTAACGAGCTACAGGGTAGCAGGAGATGTTTGTGCACTAACATTTGAACGAACATTTGTGCACAAACACCAGTAGGTGAGCTATTAATCTTAACACCATTGTTGTGTTGATTGATTAGTCAACTTACTTTGGTTGAATAATATAGTTAGCTCAATGAGCTATTTTTCTTAATATCCCTGACCTGTCATAAACCTTGTCCACAAGGTTTTAAGCCATTTATCTGATTATAATGTGGTTGCATCACCCATATAATATATAACCATCAACTAAGCATATAGACCGCCAACAATTTAGTGGAGGGGTCCTAGCCAACCAAACATATGACCTCCAACCAAATAGTGAAACGGGAATGTGATATATGTTTTGCATATATGACATTGGCAAAGAAGCCTTTTGGCACGATGAATTAGTTCAAATAGGTTCTGTCTAAATAAAATTGGTTGATTCAACTCTTCACATCTTTGAATCTAAGTGTTTGTGAAGCTATGGAAATTATCACAATGAGATGGTCAATTTTACAATAAATGTAAATTATTTATTTTAATTAGTTCTATAAATTATAATGAATTTGCTCTTTTTAATGCATTAAGACTACTATTACTCTAAGAAAGTAGTGTTTGATTCAAAAGGAATTGTGTTTATACTTCTGTTTGCTTCATATTTTTTTTATTAAGTGGGCAATCTGAAGGTATCTCAATTCTCAAAAATTATGTACCCAAAATGCACTAAAATAAATTCCCAGGCATAATCACTTCATTGAATTGAATGTGAGCCTACTTTAAAGCAAATGAATCAAGTTAATCTATCTTGGTTATAATTTCATGCCTATAAAAGCTTCAAGAGTCATTGGCACTTCATTTGCTAAAACGTTCTCCAAAAATTTAATAAAAGACTCACTTTCTAGCCAAAACTAGTATTATTTTATTCAAGCTTGAAAGTTCAATAAAAAAGAATATAGAAACTTGAAAAGTCATCGTAGAGGAGCAAAATGAATATAATTGCACCTAAAAGTAAACATGAATGGTTTTTGAAGGCTTTAGGCTTGATGAAGCTTGAGATCATAATAAGAGTTTTTGATTGGGTCTAGCATCGCCTAAGACATGCAATTTGAGTTATATGTTGTTTGCTTGTACATTGTTTCAATAGATGTTTGGAAAAAAAGATTTTTTTTGTTTTAGGAGTTCAGAAATTAGATAATAATTTTCTTAAACTCTAAATACTTTATAATTTAATAATAAAGATATCAAAAATTAAATTAAAATTAAATGCAAACTAATAAGGATAAATATTCTCTCACAAAAGACATTGGTTCAATTCACCAAGCTAGGAACCAAGGTGTTATCACCAAACAAACTATTTAGGATTAATACATTTTTTTATAAATTATTTTCAATTTTTCAAAATATTCTTCTATTATAATAAACTTGAAAATTCAAAATATTACATGAAGAGGAGAAGGTGGTCAATAACTTTAAATACTCCTAAAGCATCATAACTCGATCTCGACAACTCTAAACTTTTAATCATATATCCCAAAGCTAGTGATGTTAAAACGACATTCTTGAATTCCCACGGGAGATTTTGACCATACTTATTTGATTTTTTCTATGATAAAAAAAATATGAAAAGTTTTCCCTACAATTTTGACTAAAATAAAACCTCAATTAACATTTATCATTGTTTACTTGCACAAAAAACTAAGGCTCACTCATTATGCAAAAAATTAAAATCTCGATGAAATAAAAATTGTTTTGATATTTCACAAAAGCTAAATATCATTTATTCTAGACATGGATCTTATACTTGGAATGCATTAAATATATTCTACAACATTATCTCTTGGATGATTTAAGATCAAACTTAGGTACTAGTATCATCATGCTTGTCATGTCTATGATGGGATATATAGATAGAGTAAAATGATTTTCTGAAGACAGATAGAGAATTAATTCTAATAAAGTGTCTAAATATCTATATGTTTTGAAGTAGTCTTATAATTTTTTTTATCAAATCTAGAGATAAATGGCATTGTTTTATAACAGACAACATGTCTAACTTAGTCTCTTAAGTATTAATATATTAGATATGATATAATAATAGAGATTTCACGTAATTGATTTGTAAGGATGATCATGATTTATTTTAGAGCAATGTTGTCAAAGTTATCCACAAGAATAAGCCTTTGTAATTAATTATATATAAAGACACTATGTACATGAACATTGTTGATCAAAGATGACCATTGCGTTTTAAGTAAATTATCAATGTATAAGACATAGAATAGCTAAAAGAGACATTACCATGAAATTTGAATTTCTTAGATTTTGTCCTTAGTTCTATAGAGTAATCAGTTATAGTGTAAGATTGATTGTAATATTCATGTGTTTATCATTGGATGGGTCTCAAGATTCAAAATGACGCACTTGAAAGTATTGTTATGAGTAAAAGATAAAAATACTCATATAAATAATATGTGAGATGTGGATTAATTATTTAAGGCTTATAGCACACGGCACAAAGTAGTCTAAGAAAATAACTTGATATACCATCAAAAGTGTTTATATGTATTCGACATGTAAACATATAATTTGACTAATATAACCAAGGATGCTCAAGGCCAGGCGTTCGTGCATAAGAAGAGATTACACATCTTATTAAAATTATAAGATGATTTAAAAGGACTAATTGAGTCATAAATTAGAGATTTGGGCACAAGAGTAGGTAGTAAGTGTTGACAAAAAAATGTACTCTTAGAATGAGAGGATAGTTCACGAGGCCCTAATATATATAAGTGAGGGATTTCAAAAAGGAATGGATTATGTTGGTATTATAAGGAGCTTCCTAATATATTCTTGTTTATAAGATCAGAGACATTAATTTCGTTCCTTTTCATTTTTTTTTAAGAATCATTAGTTTGTCCAACGTCGTATACTTCTCTTTTTTGAATAAGTATCTCTTCCAGATCATATGAATGATCAAAAGAAGAGAGAAATCAGAAATACTTGACATGTGAAAAAGGCAAACAAATAAGAGAAAGAATGTAGAGAACTTCCGTACAACAAACCTCGCAATGATAGGTCAAGCATTTATGTTTGAACAGGATCATATAGAAATATCTTGTATCAAATATCCATGAAAGAATGCCTACAAAAGCTACCCAAAACCAGAGAATCAAGTGTGTTTGCGTGTTTTGTGGTTTAAAGTACTCATAAGGGGACGTATCTCACTTGGTTAATTATGTATTGGAGGCTGCCCAAGAATACTTTTGATCTAGGGATTTTTGCTTACAATTAAGTGACAACTAGCATAGGGCTATCAAGGGACAATTATTTTGCTTGGGAATGCTCTAATGATTTGAAAGCTCCCACTATGACACGGGGTGGGGAGTGAGCCTCTTATGGTCCCACATTGCTAACTCATCGGCATACAGAGTCTGCAAAAAAATAGAATCATCCTGACAAAGAATCCCAATTCATCAAAGCAATGAAATCGACAGTAGCTCATTAATCAGGCCGTCAAGATGATAACAACAAAGAAAAAAAAAGGAGTGAAAGGGCTCAAAGTGGGTATTCAAAGGAAGGGAGGAGTAATTCCTAACAAGTAGATGTGGCTAGGTCGAGGAACCACGAACATGTCATCCCAATCCATCTTGACCCTAAGCCTACCTGGTCTTGAAGGTAGTCAACCCAACACGTCCAAAGATCCCTGGTCAGCAATCTGTGAATTGTGTCATCCACGGGAATCTCGACAGCCCTAAGATCAAAGGAACAAAACTTTATTTTATGATTATCACGTGGAACTCCAAGAGGTGGGACTTATACCTACTGAAGTGGCAAGGATGCCATTGGAAAGAGGAGAAAGGGGAGGCTCAGCCACAAAGCTGGAAACACTCCCAATAAAAGAACTTATGTCTCGTCTGGGTCGGGGAGTCTTCTAATGACTTGAGCATACTAAACAAGCACCTATGTAAAAATCTTTGTTGAGTCAATCGGGTTGAAGGAGCATGGGTGCTTCTCCTTGGAACATGCATATGATGCAGTTAGATAATAAGTCTTATATGATGCCCTATTAATTATGACTTGGGTAAGGGTCATGTTATACAACCTATTTAAAATCGAACCTAAAGGTCATGCATGAAAGTAAAAATAGATTTTTTGAAAATCCNGGACTTATACCTACTGAAGTGGCAAGGATGCCATTGGAAAGAGGAGAAAGGGGAGGCTCAGCCACAAAGCTGAAAACACTCCCAATAAAAGAACTTATGTCTCGTTTGGGTCGGGGAGTCTTCTAATGACTTGAGCATACTAAACAAGCACCTATGTAAAAATTTTTGTTGAGTCAATCGGGTTGAAGGAGCATGGGTGCTTCTCCTTGGGACATGCATATGATGCAGTTAGCTAATAAGTCTTATATGATGCCCTATTAATTATGACTTGGGTAAGGGTCATGTTATGCAACCTATTTAAAATCGGACCTAAAGGTCATGCATGAAAGTAAAAATAGATTTTTTGAAAATCTGGACAATTTAAATCTTAAAATTTTGATTATCTCAACATTTTATTATTAGGATTTTGAGTAGAAAATTTATAATTTTAAGGTCTTTAATTAGCCTAGATTATAATTTTTGTGGCATCCCAGATAAACCAGAAAGAAACAAGGGAAAATAATCCAAGCATGCTAATATGCAATAAAAAAGTAAAATATACAAAAAATATATAAGAAAGGTCAATGCCACTGGATCGGCAACATATCCCAGNGGATTTTGAGTAGAAAATTTATAATTTTAAGGTCTTTAATTAGCCTAGATTATAATTTTTGTGGCATCCCAGGTAAACAAGAAAGAAACAAGGGAAAATAATCCAAGCATGCTAATATGCAATAAAAAGTAAAATATACCAAAAATATATAAGAAAGGTCAATGCCACTGGATCGGCAACATATCCCAAAAAAAACAGAAACGACGATCGTACTCCACATATATATGCTCGTTCCTAGATCTATACTAAAATATAGAATTAAGACTTAAGGTACGGGACACGAACTGTTATTCGCGATCCTCGTCTAATGCATCATTCGCCTCGAAATTCATGCTCATACCTTATTTTTGATATAAACTTACGTTAGGGACTCTATCAAATACATTTGAAAGAGAAAATAAAGACTCAACTTACAAAAGATTATTAGCATATGTTAGCTCATGCAATCATATCTTAGTTGTGCCCTTTTTTGTCGGGGGATCTAAACAGCACCTACAAGCAAAATGTTAATATAAATCATTATATGCTCTCCCTTAATGGTATTTGTGTGTGTGTGGGTGTGCATATATATAGGCATGACTCGTTGTAGAAGAATCATAATAGATTATCATGCATATCAAACGTGCAAACACACCAAAAAACACAAAAGTGACACTTGTCTAGAACAAGCAAATCAACAGAGAATAATAGCCAGAGGAGTGAAAAATACTACCCAGCACCATAGTCCTAGCAAAGCACACCATCTAACGAGAAGTGTTATAACCAGCATCTAAGTGCTCAGGGTAATTCTTCGGGTAGGTATGACTTTGACGGGATCGTCATACCGGTCTCATCCTAAAAATCTAAGAGATCTAACAGATGTCATCCAAAATGGATTTTGAAAATAGTTGGCCTTAAGTATGGGCTAGCTTGCTACATGCATAACATCAAAATTATGACAGTTTTAATAAAGAGAATATATATATATATATATATATATATATTAGTTTTAAAATAAAGGTCATTAAAATGTAGACCCTCAACATGCAATGTGACACGAGTTAGATCCATTGGACCCTTAGCACAATCATACTTGTGCAATCTTGATGTTTTAACTTGCATTACTCGCTGTGATCGATCCGGAAAACAATGCTCATTAAGGCATTGGGACCAACATGAGGTCACTCGCCTATCGAGCCTGACTTGCCATTCATTCACAAATACAGATGCAAATGCATATAGTCATATGATAAAAGTGATGAGGAGTCTGTCATGGAGGCAGTGACTTAAGAACAAGCGTGTCGTGGAGGCATCAACTCAAAGGGATGGGTGTGTTATGGAGACAATGATCCGGAAAGGGTGGGCGTAGCATGGAGGCAACGACTCAAAGAATGGATGTGTCGTGGAGGCAATGACTCGAATAGGATGGGTATGTCGTGGAGACAGCGGCCCAAAGAATGGATGTGTCGTGGAGGCAATGATCCGAAAAGAGTGGGTGTGTTGTAAAGGCGGCAACCCAAAGGAAGTGTGTGTCGTGGAGACAGTAACCCGAAAAGGACGGGCGTGTCGTCGAGGCAGCAACCTAAAGAATAAGTGTACCCCTCTAGAGAATCATCGAAGTGAAGATACCGTATGAATGAACACTCAAAATGCAACTCAAGCTTGTGTGGATGATTATGCTAAATATCACACAAGCAAAACTAATTCACATACAAAACACACATTGTGCAAATGAAGCTGGTTGTCAGACTTGCTGGGGCCGATTGAGGTGGTTAACTCGGAGCAAAAAAAATCTCTAGTTGTAACTTACACTTACTTTAATCATTTGTGTGTTTTTAAAATTCATAACTTGAATGCAAAATAATGCTTAATCATATGTCATCTCGTGATTCCAACAAAATCTCAATCATTAAAATGGACCATTTTTATCAGNTCCTCCATAGTTCTATGGTGGTGCTCTCATTCAAACAATCCTATAGAATCTCATTTGATAGATGTAGGCAAATAGGAGATTTTTCCTTCTTGTCCATTTGAATATTTTCCTCAGCTGACAATTCTTTAGGTATGTGATTAATGTCGAGCATGTTGTCTTCAAGATTCAACTAAACAAAGATATCTCTCATCTTGATTTGCCACAAAGCAAAATGGGTAGACCGTTCTAGTTCATTGATGCCACACTTCATTGTGGCAATCTCTGAGAAGAAAGAGATGATGCACGATCGATTTCACAAACAAATTCGATAATGAAAAGATCGATCTTATAAGTGAGTGTAGCAGATGTGAAAGAAGAAATCGTACACTCTAGTACCAATTGTTAAGAAAAAGAACACTAATTATCGTCAAGTAAGATCAAACAAACAACCAAAGGCACACATGATTTGCGTAAAAAAACCTCATAAACGGGCAAAAATTACGGGTGAGTCGGGGTAAAAACATGACCACTCAAAAGAAGGTGGTTGGCAAGTAAGCCGAATACAAAAAAAGCTCTTAGTTTATTGTTGAATTTCCCACACACACCCTTAACCATCACATTAAAAATTTATGGAGCGACAAAAAAGTATATATTTGACAGGGAAAGACTTGGTATCGAATAATATTTGGTATCTAATATAACAAGAAATATATTTGAAAACCAATCTGTTTAATAGGACATATCACATATATTGAATAGCATACAAATTAAGTAAGAAATATATGTAGAAATAAATATATTTGATAAGAAATTAGATGGCATTACTTTTACAGAGTCCATCTCAAATAAGTTCATTCTGAGTCTCTGACCACCTTTTATATTGTTTTGTATATAATTGAACACTTTTAACATATCTAAAAAAAAACATTTTGTCAAGGTTTAATTTGAACTGTTCGAAGTACTCGGCAGTACATTTCTAAACTTAATCTGCACACCAATGACGCAATAACCACGCAACAAAGATACTCTTTTTATTGCAGAAATCTAGCTTTATTTATCGAAAATAACCAGGCTAGCTAATTTTATGAAAACAAATGAATGGAAGAAGACGAATTTGAGGTATAAAAACAAAAGAAGTTGCTTGAGCAAGTAACGAATAAAGTTGCAGCATATATATTTTCTTAATATACAGACAAATAGTCATTATTACTTCCACGACATTATAATGCAAAAAAGGCTGTCTTTCCTTGACAGATCCAGATCTAACGAGGCCAGAACTGGTTCCGACCTAGAAAACCCAGACAAATATGTCTGAGTGCATTTTCAGCAACTGACCCACGTGAGCATAAT
>JXCR01085259.1:0-15663 GCA_002079205.1 Phalaenopsis hybrid cultivar | reverse complement strand
ACTTTTGAACTATCCAGAGCCATGCATTTTTCTCATCACATCCGATGAATCTGACCCATAAGAAGTCCATGTCCCTCATCGATGTCCACGCATCATAAGCACCAAAATTAGCGAACCTTATCGTAATGTGAATATAATTCCAAATGACAATGCCACCTCAATTGATGTTTTATTTTACTTAGCATTCCCCAGTTTGTGGCTAAATAGGAAAAAACTTCAACATGCATCTGAGCTATTATATGGGTTCAATAATCAAATGGTGAGAGTAAAAGGCTAGATTAATTACTCCATCCAATTCATTATTGGCCTAGTCAAGTTGGTTCTTCTTTCTGAAAAATGTTGGGGCCTCCTAGAGAAGTGGAGAAGATTAGAAGAGCTGACATACTCTACATTCATTAGTAGGAATATATATTTAAAAGTTCTTGGTGTTCCTTACGTGAAGACTCTTTAACATGAGATTTCTATATTTGCAAGTGTATGATAGAGTACAGATTATTCAAATCCAGTCTCTCTATTCATTTGGGGAGATCATATACCATTCCATTGAAGGGTTTTAGAAAAGGTCACAAGGGAGCCCTTATGTGGATAAATTTCATCCAAGTACCCTGTCAAACACTGCGAGAACGGTGAGGCTCTTCATCCTAAGAAAAAAAGACTGGATGGCTTAGAAGTTATAAAAATCAGTGATGAAGACTGTATAAAAAATGTGAATCCTCAAAAGACTTTAGTTTGGGCTTGGATGATGTATTTTGGGTTTGGGTTTGATGGTGTATAAATTTCTCATGATGGACTTAGTGAAGTTTTGAAATTGTCATGATGGAATTTTGGACTTGAGCTTGGTGGATTTAGGTTTTTCATGTGGTATTTAAATTTTGTAGATTTTTGGATTTGGGGTGCACTTGGGTGGATTTAGGGGATTTGGGTGGATTCGGTGGATTTCGGTGGATTTGGTGGATTTTGAAGGTTTGATGTTAATTTTGGTGTGGGGAGTGGTTCATGAGTGGTATAGATTCATGTGTGAGTGTGGGTGTGATGTGAATGTAGATGTGTGTGTATGTGTGAATGTGTATGGTGTAAGTGTGTGTGCAGTGAATGTGCATGTGGTGAATTATGTGGTGAATCATATATGGCATTTCAAAGGAATGAAACCCTAGGTCACAAAGGGTTTTCTTAAGACATACCAATCCTTATAGGAACTCAATTTGAGCTTCAAAATATTGGTTCCAATCAACTCAATCAAGTGGTTTAGTATTTGGAAAGACAGATATGAGACTATAAAGAGTTAAGAGAGTGCTTGAATTTTTAATTAGTATAGGCCCCACCACTAGTCTTTTAGGAAAGTCAAGAGGGAAACCCTATGGCTAGATTTTAAGTTCTAGAAGAGGAATTAAACCTCACCAAAATGAGCTCAACACCCATCTTACCTATTCATCTAAGAGTAATGCACAGATGCAAACTTTAAACTGATACCCAGGCTTCGGTAGCAGTCCTTTACTCCTTGGTCAGCAAATTGTGTCATGTTGTCAATGATGATAACCAATAGTAACCCGTAATCATAGATTAAATCCATCTAGATAAAATTATGGACGATCTCTAATGATCCGAGTGAGAGTTTTGACTTTGATCCACTTGGAAAAATAATCTACTACCACCATAAGGATTTTATGTTGGCCTTGTCATGGGGGAAGGGCACGAGGATGTCTAGCCCCCAGATGGTTAATGGCCATGGACTAACGATGGCTTGTAGTTTACGTGTCAACTATGTCATGGCGATGCATACTTCACATTGTTTGCTTTTCCTAGAGAACTTCTCAGCATCTTTTACAAGCATTGGATAGAAGTAAGCATTTTGCTGCACTCAATAAGCAAAAGTATTTCCTTCAGGATGGCTCCTACACTCCACTGAGTGCACCTCTCGAAGTACAAGTTCTGCCTCATTTTTCCTTATACACTGTAGATATAATGATGTAAATGATCTTCAAAAAGTTTCCCTTAATCAAGCAAAACTGATCGAATTTAAATTCAAATCTTTTTGGGTTGAAAACATTCTCTAAGATCATCTCGATCTCAATATATAGCATGTAAGGATCAACCCAACTAGTTGGCCCTTCAGTCTCCAGCTCTGATGCTTATGCTTTTCACTTGTTACTCAAATAAGAATTTGAGAAATCTTGCTCCCAAGCAGATGCACTTGGATAGAAGATCTGCAACCTATATGTGCTCGATTTTGAAGCCTTTAAGCTTTTCAATCTCCATTTTGGATTTGCTCAAATACTTAGACGTCATGTCATATTTGCCCTTGAATTGCTCGCTTAATTGATTAATAACTAGCTATGAGTTTGATTTTATTTGAAAATATAGAGTGTCCATCTCATAAGTAAAACACATTTTGCCATTTATAGCTTCGTACCCAGTCTGGTAATTGGTGACCTCAAATATGACTTTGAATGAATTGTGTGGATGTTCCCACGTTGGACTAGTCAGAGGGAGACTGAGCCCCACACCAGTTTGTCTTGTTACTTTCTCGATATGCAATATCCAATTCTGTCCATCAGTGTTCACTACTTTTTCCGACTCAATTGTTTAGAATAATCTGTCAAAAAGTCAGTTATAGCTTGCACATTGATCGTAGTCTGGGGCACATAGGAGATGTTGGACTCATTGAGTTCCACCGCCCATTTGAGGAGCCAATAGGAATGCTCCATCTAAGTGAGGATGGACATCAGTGGATGATTTGTGATGACCTTGATTGTATGTGTTTGAAAATATGGTTGAAGCCCGTGAGCATAAACAATGAGAAAAACATTAGTTTCTCCATAATAGGGTACCTAAGCTCAGTGCCTTCGAGGACCTGACTAATATAATAAACCATGAATATCGTCCTCAAATACTTTTGGAATAAAGCAAGCTGATGGATTCAGGTCCAACCCCTAAGTACAGAGAAAGTTCTTTACTTGGTTTTAGACTCAAGAGCAGGGTGGTGACACTAAGGAATCTTTCAGCTTCCTGAATGCTTAATCGCATTCTTCTGACTAGACAATGTTCTTTGCTCATCTTAAAGTTTTGAGAAATGCTGCAAACTTGCCACCCAACTTGGAGATTAACCAAATCAAGCATGTGATTTTGTTGATCAATTTTTGCACTTCTTTGGTGTTATGAGGGGATGACATGTTGAGCAACGCCTGCACCTTTTCATGATCATCTTTTATCTCCTCTAAGGTTAAGTGTAGCTTAATTTTTTTTTTTTGATGCCCCAATGGTTTACTTAAGTGTTTTGAGCCTCACGTTATATTTTCTAAGTGTTTTAAAAGTTTTTTTAAGCATTTTCTATATGTTTCAGGTGTTTTACTTTTTACTAACACATCATCCACATACACTTCAATGTTCTCTTTTTTCTTCTTAGAAAATATTACATTCATTATCCCATGTTAAGTAGCCCAACATTTTTCAGCCTAAAAGTCATTACATTTTAATAATAAAAAACCTTGCTATTAATAAATGCAGTCTTCTTTTCATCAGTCGGGTGCATATTTATTTGGTGGTAGCCAAAAAAACACTTCAAGAAACCTCATTACCATATGACTGGCCGCTAAATCCACAAGTGCATCTATCTGAGGTAAGGTAGCTATTTTTTGAGAAAGAGGTGTTCAGATTGGTGAAACCCATGCACATCCTCCACTGCTTGTTTGAATTTTGTACCATCATCATGTTGGACACCCAAGTTGGATATTGTAAATCTCATACTTTAATCAACTTCCAGTAGCTTTTGAACTTTCTGTCAAATTAGTGATGTAGGGTGACAGTTGAGGACCTCATCTTCCACTTCATTGGTCGAGTCATTGGGCTAGCATTTAAGCGATTGTAGGAAACAATGTTGATTGGAATCTCTGGCGTCTCAACTGTAGACAAGACAAAGGCATCTTGGTGGTCTTAGAGGGTTCTGATCTGTGCGTCCTTTGAAACTACATTAAAAGCTTCCCTTATTAGAAAAAAAAAATACTAGGATATCCTTTGATCGCTGAAACTAGATCAGTGACCTCATTGGCCTCGAGGCCCCCATCATGCATATTTTCAAGCTCGAGTAGTTTATGCTCGATGCTTCCAACATCTCAGAGATAACATATAGGATTGCTCCAAGTTGCCTTGGATAATGATCACTTCTCCATCGATTGGAGATTTTCCCGGCATGTGGCATGTCAAGGTAATGACATTGAAAGAACTAAGCAGGGGGTGGCCAAAGATGGCGTTATAAGTTGGTGGTAAGTCAACCACCAATAAGTACTCCATGTTTGTAAATTGTTTATCATTTTCCCCTAAGGTAATTAGTTGTGTGATAGTCCCTAAGACTTACTTCCTCTCACCAAAAAATTCATAGAGTGGGTTTTTTTGTTGCAGTCAACCGGTCCTTTCCAAGACCCATCTTATCAAACACCACTTTAAATAGAATGTTCACTGAGTTGTCGGTGTCGATAAGAATGCTATCAATATGGTAGCATCTAATCAGTGTCTTAATGATGATGGTGTCACATAAGGGTTCCCCTTAGGTGACAAATCCTTGCCAATAAAGTTGATGGTAGGAAACTAACTGCATCTAGGAGTGATGGTAGTTGTGCATGGTTCTCCCAACTGGAGCTTCTTTAGACTAGCTCAACATAATGAGTCTCCTTCTCTAACCGTAGCAGGAACTATGCCAGTAATATGGATGTCGTGGGCTTGGATAGGCTCATCTAAGATTTTCTTCACTAGAGTTTTCTCTTGACTCTAAATCATTGCTCTTAGGGCTACAAAGTCTTTCAATTTTTGAGCCTT
Source organism: Phalaenopsis hybrid cultivar (assembly GCA_002079205.1). Taxonomy (NCBI): domain Eukaryota; kingdom Viridiplantae; phylum Streptophyta; class Magnoliopsida; order Asparagales; family Orchidaceae; genus Phalaenopsis; species Phalaenopsis hybrid cultivar. The sequence goes on along the minus strand of JXCR01085259.1, from coordinate 10,854 downwards.
AATCAACTCCTTGACCAAGCTTACAAGGTGTCAACATTTCTCCTTGTCATAGCCATGGTCTCATGATGGGCACAATATCTCGTCAAGTCCCAGTGGTAAACTCTAATTTTCATTTGGGGGCACTCTTTTGAATTACTCTTTATTTTAAATGACTTCCACTATCTTGGCCATTGAGACTCTCAAAAGAGTCATTTTTGGCAGTTCATGGTTGGGCAATAGGCGCTCATTATAATGAGCCAACCGCTGGTCAGAATATCAAGGCTGACTTCTTTGGTTGTAAGCTATATTGGTTTCCTTATGATTTTGGAGTAGCCAAGTGTCTTCATATCATGGATGGGTGAAAAGGCATAAGTCATCTCTTGATCTCCACCAATCACCATAAGGAGCCCTCTCTACCAGGCAACATGTAGATAATTATTCACTATAGGGAGTGGATGTAGAGTTATACTCCTTGACTGATGTATGATTGTTGGCCATCTCTAATAACTTAGACTATTTTTTTCATCATTATAGACCTACAATGTGTCAAAAATGTCCTTCTTTCAACTCTCGAGCTAAGGTGGCATGAGCTACTATTGGCTTCAAATCTCGTACATCCAGAATCTTCTTTTGGAAGTGGGAAATGAATGAGTGAAGGCTCTCATTTTTCCCTCGTTTGATATGCAAGAAGGCTTGTGAGTTCTTATGTGGCTTCTAGGCGTTAGCAAATTGCTCCCAGAATAATCTCTTCAAGTCAGCGAACGACATAATTACTCCAGCGTTAATGCGTTGAAACGACCCAAGGGCTGACAGCCTCAGTGTGGTAATGAAAAGATGATACTTTAGAGCATTGATGATCCTTAATTGACATATAATTGACTCAAAAGAGGCTATGTGGTCAGTTGGACCAGTGATGTCCTTATAGGACTCTAGGGCAGGGATCTTAAACCTCTTTAGGGGCTCAACCACAGATGTTTGTCAAGAGAACACATCCTCTGGTTGTCTGGGTGCCTTTGCATGCTCGAACAAATGCATGTCAATCAGTTTCGATTCAATACTATCAAAGCTCTAGGAGTCTCCTTCACTAGCCATAGCTAAGTGGGTTCTTCGACCATTAGGCACCGATCTTTCCTCATGGGGATGTTGCTCCCTTCCCTAAGTCAATGCCTCTCATTTGACATCTGACATCTGATCTTTCAGTTCCTAGATCTGCTAGTTCTTGAACTCTCTTATGCACTACATATTACCAGTGTTTAAGAATCTTCTTTATGTGATGCTTATCTTCTTGTTTGTGGCAAAATCCACACTCACCACAACTTTTTGAATGTTAAACCCTGATTTGTTTCTGAATCACATCCACGAAACCGAGTATAAGAAAGGAGAAAGAGAGATAAGTGAATAATAATAAAGAGTAAAATATCTTGTCTATTATCCTTTTCTCATAAGATGACTTCCTTATTTATATAAGAAAGTGCACAATATTGTGATATTACATTTCTACCCTTACTTTAATGGAGGTTGTACATGATATTCTATATATTTTACATATACAAGCTTTTTGCTCGACTAATCTTATTTTGCCTCAACTCGGTCTAATTGGTTCAGTCAGCTGGGTGAAGTCGGTACAGTCAACCGGTTGTGCTTAGTTAGCTTCGAGTCAGCAAGATTGACTCGGTCAACTAGGTTTTGTCCATCAGTTGATCTAGTCTGGTTGTCAACCCTTGATCTTTAGATGAGGAGTCATGTCAGTGGAAAGAGAATAGGCTATCAAGCTGAGGGTGAATCACCGTAATCCAATAAGTAGCTCATTCCTCAATGAGAAGAACCTACAAGAAGATCATGATGCTTAGTTGTATCACCAATTCTTGGTCCCTGATGAGGAGCCTTGGGACCTCTGTGAGATGCCAGTGTAGTGAGTATCTAGATTCTTTCCTCATATTGAAACTACCAGATAAACTCAGATGCTTATCTGTCTTATTATAGTCTGATTTGTTCAGATTCGGAGGTCATTCTTTTTGTTCTTCCCCTGGCTCGGTTGGCCTTTGTCTTTGGCTTAGATAGCTAAGTCCGATCAGATAAATGAGTCTCTTAGTCTTTTGTTGGTCAGCCCACAATTGTCATGCTTCTCTTCCGGATTGTTAGATCTTCTAGCGATCCATGCAGACACATTTTTTATATACCTACCAAAGTATTATAAATGTAAATATCAAGCTTTAATTGTTAGATATGCAAATACATAAGAATTGTGTAGTATTTATGAAAAATTCTCAAACAATTCTCAAATAAAAAATTCTCACCGAGGTTCTATAGGTGTAAGGCTGGAAACTTCAACTATTATCTTTTAAATACGATCATGACCGTCCATCTAATCACCCTCTCGCCCTCTCTAACCAACTTCTATTGAGATTAGTCAGTCTCGTACATCAACAACCAGGCCAAAATTAGGATATATTATCTGCTGATTAGCAACTTGATTAGGATCATAAGAAATTCCATTTTATAACTATTTAAACTGTATTAAAACTTAGTGATGGTTAAAGAGAACATGAGGGAAACCAAGTTTCTAAGCTTGGCCTTATTGGTCAACCTAAATTAATTTTTTGTTGCAGTATTATGGGAATCTTAAATGCATGCACACAATTTGTATTTATTTACATACCTAACACCTCAAGTTCAATATTTACAATTATAACACTTGGATATTTAAATGCATACTCACAATCTCTTCTTATTGAGTGAAACTTGTTCTCTACGTCTTCTCTTCTTTTCCTTCTACGTCTCATCAGCTCTCTGCACCTAGGTAACATAATAAATCTCCTACAAAAAATAATTGAAAGAATTGATAAATTAATATATAGTAAAATCTATCACACTAACTAGTGATTTGAATGCAATAATTTGAATAAAATATAGATTTTTATTCATCAATTTGATAAAATACATTTGCTAATGTGCTTTATTTCTCTTTCAACTAAATAATTTTAGGTGCTCCAAAGTACCTTGCATTTTTTTCTCCCTAGCTATGAGATGGGGCTTGCTTGTCTAATGCTATAATGATATGATATATCCAATCTTTATATGATAGGGGAGGACATTTTTGTCTAGGTTATTGCTTCATGGTTGAAGATAACACAATCAATAAGATTACATAATCCTTGCTTCCACATACCATCTCTCTCATAGAACTTCATGAATGCTTTTGTTAGTTCATATTTTGAAGTTCTTTCTAATATTTAAGTAGTTATCTGGTAGCATATTTCTTATATTATCTTCTCAAATATTTTCATAAATGCAAATTCTTCAATCTCCAACATGATGACTAGAGTAAATTCAACAATAGAAATATTATATTCTACCACCATTAACAATAACTGCAGCATCAGCCAACAAACAAACTACAACACATCGTCAACCCATGGCCTTTCGCTGTCTTGAGACTCGACATCCTTTCCCCCATCGCGAGACCAACATAAATTTCTGCTCATTGTTGTGGATTAATTTTTTTTTAGTGGATTATAACACATACTGTCAAAACCGATGCTGCAACAATGCTTATTTCTAACATTGCTCGAATCACTTTGAGAATCCCGCAGTATCTTTCTGAAGCATCAGCTAGAAATAAACTTACATTTGTACTCGATGCGTCAAGTCTTCCCTCCATAATGACACACACTCTTCTGAGTGTACTTTCAAGAGGATTTTCGAGAGACTATCTTCTTTCTCATCTTCTTTGATCCAGTACCTTTCTAAACACGGCAAGCGCACTCATCCAAACTAACCTTCTCTATTACCTTTGCATGAGCTCATCATATGAGCAACAAAACGACTTTTCAACAACCTCCTTTAAGCTTCTTGCGTGTACCGAAAATTATTTGTTCTAGATGTTCCACATCTGCTACTCGATCTCATCCGGATGCGATCAAGCCTTCTTAATGTAGACACCACCTAACATTACTCCGATCTTTTAAGAACGTTAGAGATGAATTATCAAATATTTCTACACTTTTTTTTAACAAAAATACATATATTGTGACAACAATTATTAAATATATCAATCACCATCAATGACAGTACACTAATTAATTTGTAAACACACTATAAAAAAACATGATTAGAATAATAATGTAGTGGTATTTAGGTACGAAGCATGTAAAACTTTAGTGTTTACATATTTCACACTTAACATCATTATTTACCTATATGCAACACTTGAAATACTAAAATAAAAGCAAAATAACAATCACCCTATAGCTTTTCGTATTGGGTTGCCATATCATTACTTCAAATTAATATGCATCTTCTTTATCTAAGATGCATGAAGAAGAGGTGGATCATTTGTTCTGTAATTATTCCTTTACTATTAAGGTGTGAGATTTGGTTCTCTCTCATTTTGATAGGAAGTGGAATCGGGTGGCGTTTCAATCTATTGAAGGAATGATTAATGGTTGGAGAAAGGCAGGTGGAATGTTTGTTGCTTCCATTCCTATCGTAGTCTGTTGGTTTATTTGGGACTACTAAAAATGAAAGCAAGCATGTTGGCCATATGATTTCTAAATTCTTCTATTTTAATTACATTAAAAGTTTTGTGTTTAAGATGTTAAAGTTTGGCAGATTTTAAGAAAGCCGTCAATATGGATGTGTTGAAGGTTTTTCATGTATCCAATATTACTTCTATGAAGAATAAAACCGTGGTTAATTTGATTTTGTGGGAAACACCAGTTAGAGGCATACTGAAGTTTAATACTGATGGCAGTTGGAATCAATCGGCTGCTGGAATTGGTGGTAATTGTAGGAATTATTCTGGTAAATGTATTTTCTGGTTTTTTGCTCTTGTTTAAGCCTATCTCCTATTATTGCAGAGGTAGAAGCTGCTATTGTTGCATTGAAAATTGTGGTTAGTTGTGGATGGAATAATATCATTATTGAAATGGATTCACTTGATTTGTGTAATTAATGTTGCAGGAGAAGAGATTACCCGTGGATTCTAATTATTCAGCAGAAAAGAATTTTTGCTCTTATGAATTTAGTGTAGGTTTATTGGTTATTTATTCAGTGTGAAGCTAATCAATGAGCTGATTGGGCTACGAGAAAAGGCTTGGAGTCCCAAAGTTTCAATTTTATTAATAAGGTTCCATTGGAGCTTTTTAGACTGCTTAAAGAGGATTAATTAAATATTATTTTTATCCAAATTAATATTTGATTTTAGTTAGTTTTTTGGTTGTTGTGTGAGTTGCACCGTGTCTAAAGGTTCTTAAGCTTTTCATTTTTTGCGTGAGTTGTATTGTTGGGAGAGTTTAGTAGAATTATTCGCCACCGTCTTGTAATAATTTTTTTTAATGAAATAAAATTTCTTACGGGATTACTTTAAATAAAATCTTCATAATCCTAATTAACCTCTTTCAATGAATATTTGGCGAACGACTAACCCCACTTATCTTGTTATATCTAACAGTGTCCAACAAACATTAGATCCTAATCCGCTTCTTTTACTAAGCAACACATGCACTAATAAAATTAACATGCATAATACTATATAAATCCTAATATTTTATGTGTGACCCACACACACATAGATAGATAGATATGCATATAGACACACAAACACACACAAATTGCAGAATTACTTTTGGTTCACCAAACATTAGTTGTTTAGAAAACTTCTCAAGTTGCTTTCTATAGCGAATAAACATGTAGTATCGTGATCAGGGGCCCGGCTCCCGTCTTTGACACACAATGTTCTATTCATATTGGATATAATACATACATNCATGTGTCTTAACTATTCGAGGACCGCCCTCACTACCAGCAAACTGGCCAGAGGAGGATTTGAACGCGTGACTTAAGGGGTCTTACCTTCAAAGAGACTGCTGCTCTACCAACAGACCACAGCTGGTGACGCACACACACAAATTATTTAAGGATGCCTTCACTACCGGCAAACTGACCAGAGAAGAATTTGAACACGTGACCTGAGAGGACTTACCTTCAAAGAGATTGCTCAACCAACAGACCACGACTGACGGCACACAAACACACACACACACACATATATATATAATCTGAATTTTTCTGTGAACATACCAAAAAAATAGTGTGTAGAACATGAGAGAAAGAGTGAGACAGAGAGGAAAATGCACATCTAGTCGACCTCAGGCCCCGATTTAGAGGGTTGTATCTAGTCAAGTGGGTCATTTGGTCTTCTGCAAGTGGGTCCTTTTTAGTTGTACTTCTTTGTCTCCTTATCTTTTGGACTTCTCAAGATTCATGTTGATGCAATACTGATGATTTTAGTTTCTCGATTCCCGTTTTGTGAAAGTAATAGCTGTGATAAGAATAAAAAAATGAAATGCAAAAGTAAATATCATTTATTTCATAACCAGAGCTTTAATAATTGAACTTTCTAGATTTTCGGGCCCATGGTTCCTATAAATAAGGCGTGACTGACTCCTTTGTTAACATATATTTGTTTTGCATCTCTGTGTTTGAGTCGGTCGGCTTTCAAAATTCTCTATGGTGAACGCTTTGAAACCTTCGAGAAAGACTCTCAATGCGGAAATGTTGAGGGTCGCTTTGGACTGTCAGCGCTGCTATTTCATCCTGAGACAAAAATGAAGCCGGAAGGAGAGAAGAGGCCTAAGGAAAAAAAGAGGTCAAATGGAAGAAGTAGTACATAGGTGAAATGTGGAAAAAGAAGCAAGCTTCCAAGAAACGGATGGTTGCTAAGCTAGCGGATGAAGTGGGGTCATCTGACTCATTTCAAGGTCCTCGGTAGTGGAAGAATTGAGCAGAATATGGAAGCAATTTGGCCGGCTTGGCTGCAAGCCCGTCGACCCAGCCTCCTGCTGTGGTTCATGACTAGAGACCGAACCACATGTCTAAGAAGTTGTTAGAGACCTTTTGCTCGTGGCACGGGAAGCCGCAATTGCTCTGTCGTCTACCAAAGGTAGGAGGGCTTCTAGTGCCCCACTGCCACCTAGTGAGAGAAATTTGTCACTTTGATGGTCTAAGATGAATAAGCTCCTTGCAATGAGGAGACTCGATCTTGCTTGGTTAGATAAATTTTCTTTATCTTTACTTATATTATCTTTTGATGCAGATGAGGAAATACAGATCATTGACTCACCTTTAGGAGATGCTAGCCAAGGCCTGCACCCGAGACCGGCTGAGGCAACCCTGACGCCAGTTAGGAGAGAAGAGAATGTGGTTGACCGCCCGACCAGCCCTCCTGGTCAAAGTGAAGGACTCCTATGTTGAGATGGTCGGAATGTAGTGAGAGAAAAAAATAAAAGCGTTTTGAGAGGAGTTGGCGGCTCTTCGGTCGAAAGTGGAAAACACCAAGGAAACCTGCTTAATGCTCTAGATCCAGGCTAAGGTAAGAGTCTACTTCGATGAGGACTTATCTCGGCCAAAGTGGAAGATGAAGAGCTTGTAAAATATTTTCTTTTCAAATAAATTATGAGTTTTAATATTTCTGAAATAAAATTTTATTTCTATTATTATTTTTTCCTTTTGAAGTATATGTTGATGTGCTAGAGAAGGCGTCCAAAAATTTTGGTCGGGTGCATCTTCATTTGATGATAGCTAAAGAAGGCGTCCAAGAATCTCATCACTAAGTGGTCGACCACTAAGTCCACTAGTATGTTAATCCTCACTAATGGATAATTATTTTTTGAACAAGCAAAGTTCCGGTTTTTGAAGTCAATGCACATCCTCGACTTGTCATTTAAATTTTTCACTATCATTATATTCAATACCTAGGTCTAATATTACTCCTCTCAAACTTATCTGGCCTCTAATAGTTTCTGCACCACCGAGATTGGGCAGACCAAGGCGACAACCAAAGACCTCATTCTTGACATCATCGGTCAAGTAGTGAGATTAGCATATAGTAGGCGAAATGTAACATTGACCAATATCACTAGCATTTTGGCAGCAGACCAAGAAAAAAACATCTCAATGGTTCCAGAGGGACTTGATCAACACATTCTTTGACCTTGCATCAAAATTTTTACTTATCAGAAAGAATTTACAAACGAATCACCTTAGGTCATTGGGATCTCAAGAGTGGGTTTTCTGGACTTAAACCCCCTTTTGTGCAAGTTTTGAAGATTAAGAGGCTCTTGATCTATGCTTCTGACTGCTCAAAGGAAGCATGTTTGCGACTGCTTAAGGTTACTTCGGACGATGATGTCCTCCTTGTCTCCCTTGAACTTTACTGCCACATGATAAATTGAAGTAACAACATTGAAGTTGTTGAACAATGGCCAGTAGAAGAGGGCATTGTAGGTTGGTGGTGAATCAACCACCAAGAAATCCTTCATGTTATTGAATTGTTTGTCGTTTTCTCCCTAGGTGATTGATAGGGCTATGATTCTCAAGGCTTCTTTTCTCTATTTAGAGATGTCATGGTGTGGGTCGGTAGCTGTTTTCAGTCATTCACTTCCCAAGCCCATCTTATCAAACATTGACTTGAACAAGATGTTCACGGAGCTCCTACTGTCATCAATAATGCTACCAATCTCGTACTAAGGCGGTGATGAATATAACATCATTATAAGGATTTTACTTGGGGGCAAATTTGTGTCGGTGACTGTAACGAGGAGATGTGAGCTGCATTTTGGGCCAAAGGTGGATGCTCGCCTTACTCTAATCGAAGCCTCTTCAAGCTGTCTTTGTGGTATGATGCTCCACATTTGAAGATGGATGAGACTACACCAATAAGGTGAATTGCATGTGCTTAAAATGGTTCATCCAAAATTTCTTCTAATAGAGCTTTTACCTATAGCTGAGTGGTTGCTCACGATGCAACAAACTCCTTTAATTTGCTGGCCTTAATTTGCTCCACGATTAGGTTCTGAATGTATCAAAAATCCTCTATATCGTGGTTTTGATTCCGATGGTATGAGCATTACTTCTTTGGGTTCCAGAGATAAACTCTGGTCTTCATCGAGTGAGATCCCTTAGAGTACTTTTTATTCTGAATGACCTCAATTATCTCACCCATTGATACAATTATTGATGTTGTCTTGGGCTCAATGAGTTAGCAGACGCTCATTGTACCAAGATGGCCGCTAATCAGGCTATCGAGACTAACTCCCACGAAGTTAGGATTTTTCGGTTCCCCTGTGGTCCCTGAGGGGTCAGTTGTCTTCATAATGCGAGCGAGTAGAAGGACGTGAATCATCCTTTGCTCCCTATCTGTCACCCCTGGGGACACTCTGCATAAGACAGGTGGAAGATTCTGCGGTGATGAAAGTGGGGGTGAAGTTATATTCCTCGACTGATATATGGTTGTTGGTCAACTACAAAACTCAACTAAAATCTTAAGTCGCTGCAGGCCTAAAGCGTACCTAAATAGACCTTCCTTCAGCCCTTAGGCCAAGGCAACATGTGGTACTGTGGGTTTCAGACTTTGCACTTCGAACATCTCCTTAAGGAATTGAGTAATAAACGAGCGAAGGCTAACTTCTGCCTTTGTCTTTTCAGCAAAAGAATTTATAAACTTTTATGGGGCTTATGGGCCCTCGCGAATTACACTACAAATATCCTTTTGAAGTTAGCGAATGAGGTGATCGCCCCTAATGACAATCCGTTGAACCACCTGAGAGCTGACTCCCTCAGCGTATTGAAAAAGAAATGGTACTTCAGTACATTTGTGATCCTTAGCCAACATAAGATCGACTCGAAGGGAACTATCCAACCTTAGTAATATTCTAGAGATAGGATTTTAAATCTTTATGGGGGCTCAACTTCAAAGTTTTGTCAATATAACGTATTCTTTAGCTGGTGGGGTGCCTCAATGCACCAGAATCACTCTATACCCATTGATATCAACCAAGCACTATCGAAGTACTAGAAATTTCCTTCCCTTTTCACAATCGAGCACTGACCCTTCCTCTTGGGGGTTCTGCACTCCTCCAAAGCCAATGCTCCCCGAAAGGCATCCATCAGGTGGTTATTGCATGAACTCCATGATGCACTATATTTTAAAGTGTTTGTTAAGGTTTTCTTCTATATGTGCTACTCTTCTAGCCGGTGACATGATTCACATTCATCGCACATTTTATGATGTTTATCTAAATTTTTCTATTACTCACACCCAATGAATATAGCATATGCAAGAAAGAGAGAGCGAGTGAGCGAAAAATGCAGAATAATAAACAATAATCTGAATTGTTAATTAGCTTTTAATGTTTGTTCAAATAGTCGACAACCTCTAACCCCGATATGGGAGGTCGCATTTGAACAAATGGATCCTTTAATCTCTTGTCAGTGAGCCCACCTTAGTTGTATTTGTTTGTCCTTATCTATTGGATCTACTAGAGATTCATGCTAACGCATCCTAGTGTACAATATGTATTACACTCAAGTGTTTTAAATCAATGCAAGAAAAGTGCATTTATCTTTAGAAAGTGAATAGTACTATTTTTTGATGTGATATTAAAAAATTGAGTTAGCGATGTAAAAATAAATATTTAGGTGTGGGAAATGTAAATACATATAAATTGTGTGCTATGTACAGCTCAAATTTTAAAAGAAACATTTACATACATACACCTCAATTCCTATATATTTACATATCTAACACCTTACGCATGAAAAATGATTGTTTCACTTTTTCAAGTTAAAATGTTGATATTTTTTATTTGATATGAATAATTTGGTCGGCATGAATGTAACAAGTAAAATTTAAGTGTAAGACACGTAAATACATAGGAATGAGGTGATATGCATGTAAATGCCCCATTTTAAAATCGTCGAGAAGATTACGGAACAATAGTTAGCAGCCCTATCTCGGAAAGAAATTAAACTGTTAGAGTTAATAAAACTCCTACATTGAACATACTGAATCATAGAACCTAATAAAACTGCTAC
>JXCR01085256.1:91985-104665 GCA_002079205.1 Phalaenopsis hybrid cultivar | reverse complement strand
ACCGACACATGGTCACTCATCTACCAAGCCTGGCTCACTACCAAAGCTTGCAAACAAATGCAAATGCAAGCAAGCATTACAAAAGTTTTAAGTTAGAGAGGGTATGAGTAAACACGATGGAAGGTCATCAAGCAACACGCAAATGACAAAACTTAAATGCATACATGTTGCACACTCAACGAGTTAAAAGGCTATAAGGCAAGATCCTAATTAAGTTAACAACATACAAAACTTGTGGCAACTAAATCGTGTCAAAAGAGGTGAAGAGTGCGCCCTTCTCTAAGGAAATTCACACATCACAGATTAGCATAGCCAGCTGCCAATCGCCAAAGAAATGCAAGAATCGAGCCCCAAACACATGTGATACTCATGTGGAGGAAATATTGGTTGTGTTGGAGCTCAAAGAGACTCTAATATGGCACGTGCAGAAGGCAGAGTAACATGCAAATGAATTTAGATATCTAACCCTTATATTTTTTGTGTTTAGGAAAGTATTTGTGCTAATTCTACGCCACATTTTTTAATTACATAAAGTTATCCATCACCATCCTGGATTAATTGTGTATAAGGTTGTACATAACAACATCCCCATAGGTTTAATTTGTTGTGATAAAAGTATTTTTATCGACTTCCTTATTTCTTTATCGGAAATTACCTTTGACAACTTTATCGAAGAGGTCTTTACATTCATACCAGACAATTCTTATGAATTTAGATATCTATACCCTATATTCTATTTTTTTCCTTTTTTATATATATATTTGTAACACTCAAATGTTTCATATCAGTGCTAAAATGCGACAATCATAATTTTTTAAAAAGTGAAACACAATTTCATGCATAAATAAAGTGATATTACTATAAATATTAATGTGTAAGTGCTAGACATATAAATTCATTCCAATTATGTGAAATGTAGTGAGTATTCCAACTATAAAATGAGATTATCATGCTCTCTATTAGGGTTGTTAACTATCTACTTTCAAGTCGAGCAGGGGTCAGCTCGAAAAAAATTTGAAAAAGATTTTGGCTCGAAGCTCAGTTTATTTAATTCAATCTCAGCCAAAATTTGAATCAATTTTTGAGCAGCCAACGATCTTCGTGTTAAATTGGCTAAATTCACAGCCCTAACAACATTATGATTGTTAACAGTCTGATTTCGAGCAATTTCGAGCCAACTTGTGGTTTGCTCGAAATCTGATCAAAAGAAATTAGATCCAAAATTTTGGCTCGTCACTCGGCTCGTTACAAAATTCAAATCAATTTTCAAGCGATTCACNAAAAATTCTAATATATATATATATATATATAATTATAACTTACATATTTTATATTGAAAAAATATCCTTATTAAAGAGGGGAAAGTTAATGTAAGAGGGTGCTTCTTCCTCCTTCATCATACATCTTTTAGATTCTTTAAGATAACCATTTCCCTACTTCTCTCTCTCTCTCTCTCTCTCTCTCTCTCTCTCTCTCTCTCTCTCTCTCTCTCTCTCTTCTATAAGCTCACTTTCCCCTCATTTCTTTATGCTCTATTTCTTAAGTGTTGTTTAATGACAAAAGAGATTTAACACTTAGGTCTACAATAACGTAGTTTAATTGAATTAAGAAATAATTAATTAGTAATTATTTAGATAGTTTAATGGTTACTTCAAATATTATTTGTAGTAAGATTGAAGAGTATGTGCAATATAATATATCATATTTTTTATTTTAAAGAAAATCTTCCACTGATTTTATCTGAACACGTAAGGCTTTATTACATGCATATTTTATTACAATATAAATCTAAAAGTTCATTTACTATTTTGATATGCACATTATNTAAGATTGAAGAGTATGTGCAATATAATATATCATATTTTTTATTTTAAAGAAAATCTTCCACTGATTTTATTTGAACACGTAAGGCTTCATTACATGCATACTTTATTACAATATAAATCTAAAAGTTCATTTACTATTTTGATATGCACATTAATTTTTTTTGCACATACATCATTTCATTAAACTAATTTAAAATACTCCTCAATTCATAGCTATTATGTTATGGTTAATATTTAAAGCTATTGAACTGCATGAATAAATTATTCTTATGATATTTATTGTGTCATATATTTTAAAATATATATTATTATATTTTAGCTGTNCACATGGTCACTCATCTACCAAGCCTGGCTCACTACCAAAGCTTGCAAACAAATGCAAATGCAAGCAAGCATCAGAAAAGTTTTAAGTTAGAGAGGGTATGAGTAAACACGATGGAAGGTCATCAAGCAACACACAAATGACAAAACTTAAATGCATACATGTTGCACACTCAACGGGTTAAAAGGCTATAAGGCATGATCCTAATTAAGTTAACAACATACAAAACTTGTGGCAACTAAATCGTGTCAAAAGAGGTGAAGAGTGCGCCCTTCTCTAAGGAAATTCACACATCACAGATTAGCATAGCCAGCTGCCAATCGCCAAAGAAATGCAAGAATCGAGCCCCAAACACATGTGATACTCATGTGGAGGAAATATCGGTTGTGTTGGAGCTCAAAGAGACTCTAATATGGCACGTGCTGAAGGCAGAGTAACATGCAAATGAATTTAGATATCTAACCCTTATATTTTTTGGGTTTAGGAAAGTATTTGTGCTAATTCTACGCCACATTTTTTAATTACATAAAGTTATCCATCACCATCCTGGATTAATTGTGTATAAGGTTGTACATAACAACATCCCCATAGGTTTAGTTTGTTGTGTTAAAAGTATTTTTATCGACTTCCTTATTTCTTTATCGGAAATTACCTCTGACAACTTTATCGAAGAGGTCCTTACATTCATACCAGACAATTCTTATGAATTTAGATATCTATACCTATATTCTATTTTTTTTTCCTTTTTTTTATATATTTGTAACACTCAAATGTTTCATATCAGTGCTAAAATGCGACAATCATAATTTTTTAAAAAGTGAAACACAATTTCATGCATAAATAAAGTGATATTACTATAAATATTAATGTGTAAGTGCTAGACATATAAATTCATTCCAATTATGTGAAATGTAGTGAGTATTCCAACTATAAAATGAGATTATCATGCTCTCTATTAGGGTTGTTAACGATCTAATTTCAAGTCGAGCAGGGGTCACTTTGAAAAAAAATTGAAAAAGATTTTGGCTCGAAGCTCAGCTTATTTAATTCGATCTCAGCCAAAATTTGAATCAATTTTTGAGCAACCAACGATCTTCGAGTTAAATTGGCTAAATTTACAGCCTTAACAACATTATGATAGCTAACAATCCGATTTCGAGCAATTTCGAGCCAACTTGTGGTTTGCTCGAAATCAGATCAAAAGAAATTAGAGCAAAAATTTTGGCTCGTCACTCGGCTCGTTACAAAATTTAAGTCAATTTTCAAGCGATTAACATCTTTGATTAAATTCACAACCCTACTCTCTCTCTCTCTCTCTCTCTCTCTCTCTCTCTCTCTGATTCTCTCTCTTAGATGATTCTCTCTCTTAGATTATAATTAATTTCACAAATGCTGGTCATCTTAGCAATAACAAAAAATGGAGATAATAAATGTTTGGCGAAATTATAAAATATTCATTTTAAATTAAGAGTAGGTCATACAACAAAAAAAATTATATTTTACAAATTGAATAAATTCAGTATAATACTCAAGATGTCAATTCGGGTCAGTGAGATGGGTTTAGGTCTGAACCAAAAATGACCCGACACGAATAGGATCAATCCGAACCCGACCCAAAAAATAAACGGGTCAAAAACTAAGACCCAAATCCAAGCTTGACCCACTAACTCGAACCCAACCCAAACTTTAGTGTTTATTCGAGTCATGTTTGATTTTTCGTGTTTAACGCAAACCTGACCCCTGTAAGGAATGATGTTAACATTTCTAATTGTAAATTGATCTGAAGCATTCTATGTTGACACAAGTAGGATCAACAGGAAGAGAAAGAGGAAGAAATGAGTTAGCCTATGATTAAGCTGAGTAGATTGGTGAAGAGAATAAAAGAGACCAAGACTTGGGTGGTATATTGATAGTTTTTGTGCTAATGATGATAAGCCCTTCGATATTTGGTGCTATTATAAAGGGCCTAATAATTAAGCTTCAAGGTTAAGTGTTGGTCTAATTGAGGTAGCCCTATCTCATTACTTGTGTGCTTGGAGACTCTATAAGCACGTTGTCATCATAAGTGAACTTTTAAGTTATCATCCATTCGAGTTGAAGGAAAATACATTTTAGAGGTAAAATTTTTATGGTGGCAACTTGTTAAATTTCTTCTCGTTAANAATTAAGCTTCAAGGTTAAGTGTTGGTCTAATTGAGGTAGCCCTATCTCATTACTTGTGTGCTTGGAGACTCAATAAGCACGTTGTCATCACAAGTGAACTTTTAAGTTATCATCCATTCAAGTTGAAGGAAAATACATTTTAGAGGTAAAATTTTTATGGTGGCAACTTGTTAAATCTCTTCTCGTTAGCTTTCTAAGAAATGAAATGTTTGCTTCCCAAATTTTCTTCGAATGCCATAGACATGACTTATGTGAGGAGGTTTAAGCAGCATGGGTATACTCAATTTATTGGTTCCTTGTGGGAAGACTTTGTCTTTAAGCACCTTTGGATATTTAATTAATCCCATGATTCTCTTACACCTTTTGGAGTGAAACTTGTGGGAAAAAATAGAATTAAGTTAGCTATCTATTTTCTTGACGTAGTCGAAGACAAAAATATATATATTCCAATATCTACTTAATCATTATGTTGGGAACCCTACCGNTTGTGGGAAGACTTTGTCTTTAAGCACCTTTGGATATTTAATTAATCCCATGATTCTCTTACACCTTTTGGAATGAAACTTGTGGGAAAAAAATAGAATTAAGTTAGCTATCTATTTTCTTGACGTAGTCAAAGACAAAAAATATATATTCCAATATCTACTTAATCATTATGTTGGGAACCCTACCACAATTTCCTTGTTAGGATAGATCAGTGTCTACACTTTAACATGTTAGTAGTATTGATGGTTTATAAATATGGGTTGATGATATTTTTTAGTATTATCTTTACTTATGAGTTGTCTACTGGTTATAATTTCTTAATGCTCCATTTTACTTGATATTTCTATACTTCGTTGTTCTGCTACTCGTGGCACTTATTTTTTTATTTATTAATATCAATTTCAAACTCACAATATATTCACGATAGTAGACATAACCTTACTTGTAAGACTTGTGAGCTGACGTGTAACTAGAAACATAGAGAATATTAGAAGAAGAAAAGGGGAAATAATTAGATAGAGGAGGTTATGAAAATTTTATAAAAAATTATCAAGGAAATCATCTTAAATAGCCCTTTAACCCTTTTTATAATGTTTCAAGCTCTACAGGGAATGCCACATCTTAACTTCATAGAGAAGGAAAGAAAAAAACTTGATTGATTATTACATACATGAGGACCACATGATCAAAACACTAAGAAATACACATGGACAACTTTATAAGCGAGTGATAGGATGAGTTGTTAAATAGGTAGATGAAATTTTGGACCTTTAAAAAAAGAATGCCAAATGGACAATGTTTTCATTAGTTCGAGGTAGTTGATGGTTAGTGTCTCTTGTTGACTGGGTGATTGACCCACCAGCTAAGGTGAGTGGCATTTTAGTTGTGACAAGTGATATTGGCGAGCCCTCTATAATTTTGAAGCATTGTGCATGTCTTTAGAATCAGCAAATGCTCTGATATGCTTGGTGTAGTAAGCCGTGGATCCTAGGCATATTTTTTTCTTCTAGGTGCACATTTGTCTTAGATCTCCTCAAGGTATACAATGATCTCCAATTTTCTCTTTTGACTTGATATAAATATATTAAAAATAACTTATGTAAAATGTGGAGCAACATTTTGATATAATCTAATAAAATACACAACTAATTATTTTTTTTCCTTAATTGAAATAAAAAACTTTATATAATGTAGGTTGTAGGTCTAAACACTTGTCGCTTGACTTTGCTTGAAGATGATGGGTATCTTCTCTGCATAGGNATGAGTCGTCTACTGGTTATAATTTCTTAATGCTCCATTTTACTTGATATTTCTATACTTCGTTGTTCTGCTTCTCGTGACACTTATTTTTTATTTATTGATATCAATTTCAAACTCACAATATATTTACGATAGTTGACATTGATCTATTTATAACAATGTTAGAATCTTACTTGTAAGACTTGTGAGCTGACATGTAACTAGAAATATAGAGAATATTAGAAGAAGAAGAAGGGGAAATAATTAGATAGAGGAGGTTATGAAAATTTTATAAAAACTTATCAAGGAAATCACCTTAAATAGCCCTTTAACCCTTTTTATAATGTTTCAGGCTCTACAGGGAATGCCACATCTTAACTTTATAGAGAAGGAAAGAAAAAAACATGATTGATTATTACATACATCAGGACCACATGCTCAAAACACTAAGAAATACACATGGACAACTTTATAAGCGAGTGATAGGATGAGTTGTTAAATAGGTAGATGAAATTTTGGACCTTTAAAAAAAGAATGCCAAATGGACAATGTTTTCATTAGTTCGAGGTAGTTGATGGTTAGTGTCTCTTGTTGATTGGGTGAGTGACCCACCAGCTAAGGTGAGTGACCTTTTAGTTGCAACAAGTGATATTAGCGAGCATTGTGCATGTCTTTAGAATCAACAAATGCTATGATATGCTTGGTGTAGTAACCCGTGGATCCTAGGCATATTTTTTTCTTCTAGGTGCACATTTGTCTTAGATCTCCTCAAGGTTTACAATGATCTCCAATTTTCTCTTTTGACTTGATATAAATATATTGAAAATAACTTATGTAAAATGAGGAGCAATATTTTGATATAATCTAATAAAATACACTACTAATTATTTTTTTCCTTAATTGAAATAAAATTTTTTATATAATGTAGGTTGTAGGTCTAAACACTTGTCACTAGACTTTGCTTGAAGATATGATGGGTATCTTCTCTCTATAGTTAGGGAGGATCGGTTTCGTCATTATTGTGAATGATTATCCCAAAATTAAGTTAATTACTACTTTTAAGAAGGAATAATCTCTCATTAAGTAGGAAACTATGGTTCAAAAAGAAAAAAAAAGATTTTATTTCCAATTTATGTGGAGTAAAGCTTCTATTGGATATATAATTATTAAAATAAAAAAATAAAATAGAAGCAAAAGCTTATCTATGGCTGTTAACTATTTAACAAAATAAGAAATATATACATATTAAACATTAATTAATAAATGTATTTAACAAAGAGTTTGTTGAATCAATCAGTCCTCGATATGATTAGGAATTTTATATTTTTAAATATTACAAATAACATTCCCCTTCTCCTCCTTATAATCATCTCCTTCTTATTATTTGTTGCATTACATAGAGTNNNNGGGGGAGGTATAAGTCATTTGTTGAGAGTGTTTACAACTTTGTAGCTGGACCTCTCTTCTCTTCTTTCCAATGGTCTTCTCGTCATATCAATAGATGTAAGTCCGCCTTTGTTAACTCTACCTTTATATGTCTTAAGATTAGAGTTATATTCTTTTGACCTTAAGGCTAATGAGATCTCCTTGGACGGTGTAATTCACGGATTATTTATAAGGAATCTCAGGTTATGCTGGGTTTATAATCTTCACAACCAGATAGGCTTAGGGTTCCAATTGCTTGGGATGATGGATCTGTGGTATCCTGACCCGACTATCTCTACCTATTTAGGATTACTCTACCCCCCTTTGTTGAGTCCCTTTAAGGCATGTCATCCTTTTGACACCTCGTTGATATCTTCTCATAGACTTGATTGCGGATAGGTTGTCACCCGTTTGTGATACGGTGATTCACCCGCTACCTGTATGGCCCAGTTTGGCCTTGAAAGCATAGTGTAGACCATATAAGTCAATCTGGTTATTTCATAAACCCCAATCGTTGATCAGCCGCTACTCATTTAGGATGTGAGAGATTCATTCTCTTCTTTATGGTTTAGCGAGAGAGTTGAAAGCATTAGTATGCTCCTGTGAGATAACCATCATTTTGGTGACCTGTTTATCGGTCATGATAATGTATGCAAAATTCCTTTTATTGAGAATATTATTGGGCATCCCCAAGATGTAATTAACCAAAAATTTATGTTCCTTTGGGAGTGCTCTTGACTCCAAAACAAAAATGTTCTTTTTGGTTCTCTAGTTACGGATGCTTTATGTAAGGATTCTCTTTGTGCATACCTTGTTTCAAGATATTTTGTTCTGATCTTATTCGGACGTATACTATCGACTTGTTGCACGAGAATTTATTATACATAAGCCCTCCATATTTCTTTTTATAATTTGTTTGTTTATTTTCATCGTATATCTTGTCTTCCTCAATTCCTCTCCTCTTTGGATCATTTATATGATCCGAAAAACATATTTGTTTAGAGANATATATATATATATATAAGAAATGACTAGAGACTATTATACGAGGCTCCAACTATTCCTCATATGTATAACAATTAGAGTACCACCTCCTTAAGATCAACTGTGCCAAAAAGAATTCAAACCATCGACCTGAGGGGTCTTATACCGAGAATGCTAACGNATATATATATATATATTTGTAACACTCAAATGTTTCATATCACAGCTAAAATATCACTATCATGATTTTTTTTAAAAGTGAAACATATTTTCATGCATAAATAAAGTGATAGTACTATAAATATCAATATTTAAGTGCTGCACATGTAAATTTATTCGAATTGTGTGGAATGTAGCAAGTATTCCAACTATTAACGATTTGATTTCAAGAAGAGCTATGTCGACTAAAAAAAAAATCAAAAAAGATTTTGACTCGTAGCTCGGCTTATTTGTTTCGATCTCAGCCAAAATTTGAATCACTTTCCGAGCGATCAAGGATCTTCGAATTAAATTTGCCAAATTTATAGCCCTAACATCATTAGGATTGTTAACGGTCCGATTTTAAGCCGGGTTGGGGTTTGCTCGAAATTGGCTATAAAACAAAATTAGATCTAAAATTTTGGTTTGCCACTGGGCTAATTTATTTCAATCCTATCTTGATCCGAGCCAAAATTTAGATCATTTTTCGAGCGATCAACAATCATTGAACTAAATTTACAGCCCTACTCACTCTCTCACTCTCTCACAGATTATAGCTAATTTCACAAATGCTTGTCATTTTAGCAATAACAAATATGGAGCTAACAAATGTTTGGCGAAATTATAATATATTCATTTTAAATTAAGAGTAGTTCATACAACAAATAAATTGATATTTTACAATTTGAATAAATCTAATATAATACTCAAGGTATTAATTCGGGTCAGCGAGATGGTTTTGGGTTCGAACAGAAAATGACCCGACCCTAATTGGATCAATATGAACCCTACCCAAATAATAAACAGTTTGAAAACTAAGACTTGAACCCGAGCTTGACCCACTAACTCCAACCCGACCCAAAATTTCGTGTTTATTCTAGTCATGTCTGGGTTTTCGTGTTCAACCCGAATCCGACCCGAATAATAAACAGTTCACTAATTATATCATACTTTCATCATCAATATAAAATCTTATTCAGTTTCATGAATGTTTAAAAAACAAATGAATTAACTCCAAAAATATAAAAGCATTTATGTAAGAATATAAAATTATTTGCAACCTACCACAAAATAAAATAAAAAACTAAATGTTTAAATCTACTTAAAATTCAGAAGATATAAAATAATTATTCATAATTAATTTATACAAACATGATTAGTTAGAAGGTTAATGATAGATTAAAAATTTATGAAATTTAAGCACAAATGAACCCTAATAATAATGTTAAAATTTAATTGAAAGATGAAATAAAATTTTAACACATCATTACTAATTAGAATAATTATGTACAAATAATATAAATTAAATAAGTATAAAATAATTTTTTAGAAATTATAGTTAATGTGTGCTAGAAAATTCACGGCGGAGGAGTACTGGATAATAAATATTGCACGAGAGTTCAACGCACACTCAAAAAAAAGAAAATAATTATTAGTGACACCATAAGTTTTTATATAGAAAAATTGTAAAGGGAAAACAACACGAGGTCTGACCAAATTATACAAATTCATTATAAGTTGATGATTACAGATACACATTGTCCCACACGTGGGAAAGAGTTACAAAGTTTTCTGAATTACAGTGTTGAAATACGGATGAACTTGTTGCAAAAAATGGGTGGCGATAGATGGTGATTGATGGCGACCTGCAAGTGGGGTTTGATAATGGTCAACATGGGTCGATGGCGGTTGGGGGTGGTCGACGGCAGCAGTCGTGGGTCTGGACTTCAGCTCCTTCTCAAAACTTCAAGCTATTCCTCAAGCCTCAAGCTTTCTCTCCCCTCATGAGAAGAGTGAGACTCGATTTATAGAGTCCCGAGTGCAATTAATGTAGGAATATAAACCACTTTGATATGACGATCCTGAGAGTTTTTTTTTATCAGAAGACATTTGATGAACATTTGAGTACCTTAACGATATTAGAATTGAGCAATCTTGGGCTCGTTGTATTTGTTTATCGAGACGCTCGATTCGACTATAAACTCGTCAGATTCAACATTTATTTGATCTTCCAAATATGCTCGAAAATCTTCCAAAAGTAGTTTAATGGATTAGACTGATTTTATCGAGCTGGTTATTTTGACTATAAGTTTATTAAAACTTTATTTACTCAAAAAATTATCCCGAGATCCGTGTCATGACTCAAGGTTTGTGTTAGCTGAAGATTTGTTGATAACGTATCAATAATTAATGGCACAATAAAAATACTAATTTAAATCAATCTTGATTATGTATTTTTTTCATCCTTGGAATATTGTTATAATAAATAATAAATCAATCCTATATTGAAATATCTAAACGTACACGCTAAATTAGTTCTTGGAATCTCATTTATTTCGCCTCTTCGAAATGCCTTGATGCATCATTTATAGCTAAATTTCAACCTATAAAGGTTCCGAAGGATAGGTCATCACCTCCCTGATTCAATTAGTATTTCTAATTATAATTAAATATATTAAAAATTTAGAGCAACTAATTAAACTAATAAACTACTAAATAATATAACTTACTTCAGAACTTATTACACTATCAAATAATATCATATAAGAAAATTATTATCATTAAATTCCGTCCGGCCAGTCGTACATCTGGACAACTGTGATGTTCTGTCCACATCACCATGCATTTCATCTGATCGGATCTTTATAACTCTCCCGACATGCCAACACATGACGTAATATTTTCTCATTTTTGTGATAGTTTTATCACTGTGTGTTGTTTTAGACAGCCATCATAATTGTGTTTCATTCTTTCTTTTGAAAAAAATTGTTGTAATAAGAAGCAGCTTCTTACAATAAGATCAGCTAAAATATGATACTACAAGAAAAACAAATATGTAATCTTTTCTATAAATAAAATATTTATAACACCAACTGTTAGGTGTGACTCATATACCATAAGTCGGACAGATGCTGAAGCGGAGCAGAGCCCACGAGGGAGTAAAGCGGAAGGATCTGTCCAATCGGGAGAGTTTCATTATATGGGTTGGGGGTGCGGGGGCAACACCGCACGGTTTAGTACATGAGTAATTTAAGTAATTACATATTATATTATTGGGTTATATATATGTCCTGTTTGTAACCCTAGCTGAGGGACATTATGAATTTTTGTCAAACCTCGTAAATGTTGTATGTTCTTTTGGACATGTGTCGATTCCTGTTTTTCTTCGCCATAATTTCTCAAAACCAACAATTATTTAAAAAATTATTTTTCTCATAACATATTTACAATAATATTTATTAGAAGCTACAACTACCCCAAACAAACTCTCAACGTGTAATAATCTGCATTCAACTTCTTGGACACCTATTTTCTTCTATTTTTTTTCATAAATTTTCATTTTAATTTGTTTTTGTTATTTAGTCATTTGATTCACCATCAATATTTTCGGAACGTCAAGATGTGTATATTGGACCACATATTTATCATTGACAACGTGTATATTAATCAATCTATCGATTTAACAATAGTCTCTTCTTTTCTTAATTTATAATCATATTTTTTTCAGTGTAATTATATTTATGATTTTTTTAATAATTATTGATAAATAAATTTATATAATTTAGAAAAAAAATGGTAGAAAATATACTCTTTAGAGTAGTAGATATAACTAGCATCTAAGACTTTGTAAGTAGAATTTGTTTAAAATAATTTATTTTCATTTAAAATTTTAAAATATAATTTAAAAATAAATTAATGATCATGCAATTAAACTATTATTTTTTTATAAATATGAGAAACATAGTTCAACTATGAAGAAAATTTTCAAGTCATTTGCTTTTTTGTGTTTTATACCCTCTTTATTCAGCTACTATAAATGATGATGATAATAATAATAATAATAATATACATAAATTAATGAGAGTATATCACAACTTTTATCTATTTTGGAGGTAATAAAAGCTCGGAAATCATTGCATATATCGACCAAGTCAACAACCTTCACCTCTCAACAATTGTAAGGCTCAATATGTAAAATGAAATAATATCATATTTGTATGTTCATATCCATGCAATTTGTACTGATGAACTACTGA
>JXCR01085256.1:47385-71804 GCA_002079205.1 Phalaenopsis hybrid cultivar | reverse complement strand
AAAAAAGAAAATAATATGGATGTTTGTCTTTAAACTTATGAGCATCAATAACTACAGATATAACTAGATAGGATTTATCGATTAAACATGTAAAAGACAATCATAAACAACAAACACGAATGTTTGCCTGAAATGAAATAAACCATCCAATGCCTAATCATTCAAAGCACTATGCCAATCTGATGTTTTTTCAAAATACTTATTTTATTCTTATTTTTTATTTATATTCTTATTTATCATAATAATAGAAGTGACAATATAAAACCTATCTAAGATTTGGCGTATTTAGGAATCATATGATTGTCACCCAGCCCCTTTGGCTCATTAGAAGTATTTATAAAGGTTAGATTTGCTCTAACAAAGTGATTATCAAATGACTCAACATGATGATTGAAGAGCTCCAGCATAGCGATTATATAGAGTCAACAATCCATTTAGAATGCTATTAAGGCTTTTCTCGAATGATTTTTTATCCCNGAAACAGGATCCCACAGCCTAATCTGAAAAGCAACGATACCTATCCTGAGGCAAGATATAAATGGAGAAACTTCACATTCCTAGCAGTCTAAATGTACATACTGTTGCATCGCCGCCTCCAGATAAGAGCAAACTCTGATGGCAATCTGGGGGCCGTATGAAGGTAAGGCAAGATACAAAGCTGTTAACAAAAGGTGATGACCATGAATCAGTATCCATAAAATTATTTAAGGATATCTTTGTGGAAAACAATGGATATCGGACAACAATTAGGTAAATCTGCAATTCCACTATAATTCACTGCGTTGCTCCACTCATGTTATACACTAAGTCAATGTTCTTGTTCATAAATTGCAAGGAACCAATGACTTAATTGTCGATGAAATGATAAACAGTCAGTAATTGCACAAATAGAAGAGTAAAATATTCGGAATCGATTTATATTAGATTTCTTTAACTTTATGCTCACAACACAGATATACTAATTATAATTTTACTTTGATGACCTGCACCAAACTGCCTATATAATTCCACACCAGTGCAAAGAAATTCCGCTTAAGCAAAAATGTATAAAAAGATTTAGGTTGACTCAATGAACCATATAGATGGTGTAATGCTACACTTCAGTAAGAGATATTACACAAAAGATTAATAAATTGAATTTCAAAGTACTAGAATATTTTAATGGCCAGTAAGAACCATTATTTAATTTTGATTATGTTGCATTATTTCCTTTGATTTCCTTCCATTTTCTATTAAATTCAGTTTTATTTCTTTCTCTTTCTATTATATCATGAGTATATTTTTTTCTATCTAGTTGATCCTCTAATGAGTATATATACCCCTCTTTGTATCAATAAGAATTATTTTGCTTCTATTCCAACATGGTATCAGAGCCATGACCCTAGCCTAGCTGTCGGTCTCTATCTGCAGCAGGCTAGGTCTAATTCCGGCCGCCGAGACTTCTGCACTCTGTCCAGGTTTCAGGTTTATCGTAGATTGTTGCACAGCTTCAAGCTTTTGCATGCCGCACTGCTTCAATCTGCTGATCTTTATCTATCGCAGATTGCTTCCTGCTTCCGCACTGTTTCTGGATCCTGCATCCTGCTCTACTATAGTAGACTTCTGTGGAACTTTTGGTTCCTTTTGTTCCACCCATCTCTCCTACCACCAAAGAGCCCTTTATCTCTCTGATTCCACCAACACACCATCCCACTCAGTGTCTACACTTTATGCGCTCGTTCTGATGCACATACTCAAGGGCTCACTAACCCCTTGTTGAACCCTGAATCCCCTCAGGATGACATCCCCAACACTGCTCCGATTCCAAATGAGGAAGGCAGTTCTTCTAATAAGGTACGCAATCAGACATGCTCTCTCCATCTTATGGCAAACTGTGTATTTTCACATATTATCACCAAACTCTAGAACATTTGCTACAGCTCTAACAAATCATCAACTTCCATCTTCTATTTAGGTTGTACTAGCAAACCTTGCCTGGAAAGCTGTTGTCATGGAGGAGATGAATGCCCTTAAGTGAAACAATACTTGGGACATTGTTGATTTTCCTCGGGGCTAAGAAAGCAGTGGAATGCCGATGGATTTTTAGCATCGAGTCTAAATTTGATTATCCATTGAATGCAAACGGTTGGTTGTCAAAGGGTATTCACAGACCTACAGAGTTGGCTACGAGGAGACATTTCCCGGCTAAATTAAACACCATTCTGGTTCTCTTATCCCTGACAGTGAATCTAGATTGGCCCTTATTTCAGCTTGATGTTAAAAATGCATTCCTGAATGGTAATGTTACAGAAGAGGTTTACATGGCCCTTCCTCCAGGCTTTGACTCCACTACCTTCCAGAGGCAAGTATGTAGACTGTGAAAGTTCCTCTATAGATTGAAGCGATCACCATGAGCATAGTTTGGGAAGTTCACAAATGTGGTGGTAGGTCATGGATTCACTCAGGCTCAATCAGATCACACACTCTTCTTCTGACATTCCTCTAGCAACCAAGCAGTTATCCTTATCGCTTATGTCGATGATATTGTTCACACAGGGAATGACCTACTAGTATTGAAATCTTTAAAAGACATTCTTGTTGCCCCCTTTGAGATGAAGAGCTTGCTCCGCTATTTCTCAGGCATGGAAGTTGTTCGGTCATCTCAGGGCATTTGTCTGTCTCAGTGGAAATATGTCATTGAAGTTTTGATAGTAAACAATCTTCTTTTGTGCAACCCAATCGCTATCCAGATAGATCCAAATGAAAAGCTTCTTGATGTTCCTAATGTAATTCTTGTAAACAAGATTCGCTACCCGCTCCTTGTAAAAAAACTCACATACCTTGCCCATACACCCTAACATATGCCACACAATTGGGATAGTAAGTCAATTCATACATGACCCCTATGAGCACCATCTCCAAGTTGTCCGCCAGATTCTCCGCAATTTAAAAGGCACACAGAGCTCAAGTCTGTATTTTTCCCGCCACACCTCTCGCAATATTGTTGTTTTCATTGATTGGCTCGGTAACACGCACCATCGAATTCCTAGTGCCCTTGAGGTACTGCTCATTTGTGTGTAAAAATCTGGTCACGTGGAAAAACAAAAAGCAGTCTGTGGTTGCCTGAAGCAGAATTTTGATCCACATCACTAGGAATTTGTGAGGCTCTCTAATTACGTATCATGCTTCGAGAATTGTGTATGTCAGTTTCTGTTCCTCTATAGTTGTTTTGTGATAATAAGATAGTCATTAGCATTGCTCACAATCCAATATATCATGATCGCACAAAGCACGTTGAGATTGACTGACACTTCAACAAGGAAAAATTTCGGGGAAATTTACGTTTTGTTTATATCATCCAGTAGCCAACTGACGAATATCCTCACAAAGAACCTTTCTCGGCAACTATTCGATGATTTTAAGTCCAAGTTGAACATGACTGACATTTATGCTTCAACCTGAGCGGGGGTATTATAATATTTTAATGGCTAGTAGTAGCCATTATTTAATTCTGATTTTTCTACGTTATCTCTGATTTCCATCCTTTTTCTATTAAGTTCGGTTTTATTTCTTTCCCTTCTATTATATCATGAGTTTTTTTTTTCTCTTTCTAGTTGACCCCAAAATGGGTATATATACCCCTCTTTGTATCAATAAGAATTATCTTGGTTCCATTCTAACAAAAAGTATCATCAACTTCTATTTGAGAATATTATTGTATTGAATCATCAAATTAAATCACAAAAAAATTAAATGATATGAATTTTTGCATTATTGTTATTTAAAGAGTACCTTTGAATACTACATGGTTGAATTTAAAGTAGCATCCACTTCTGATTGAGAATACTTTGTACTGGTTCAT
Organism: Phalaenopsis hybrid cultivar; assembly: GCA_002079205.1. NCBI lineage: Eukaryota > Viridiplantae > Streptophyta > Magnoliopsida > Asparagales > Orchidaceae > Phalaenopsis > Phalaenopsis hybrid cultivar. The sequence continues at coordinate 67,963 of JXCR01085256.1, read as the reverse complement.
CAAATCAAATCACAAAAAATTTTAAATGATATGAATTTTTGCATTAATGTTAGTTAAAGATTACTTCTGAATAATACATGGATCGCCTTCTCCCTCCCTCCCTCCCTTTCCCACCCGGTCTCTGCTATCAAAGATATAAGCTTTTCATATCACCTGTCGACTGTCATCTTCCACCCACTGAGATCTACCAACTAGGATAACCCATATGAATAATTCTCGGTGGTGAATAGGTACATTGTTATTGAAGTATGTAGCCATCCTTGCATCTGTCCTACATTCAGAAAACCACAAGTCATATTTAAAATGTCAACCCCAAAACAAGCCATATCTTTTTTGTAAATTGAACACAACCGAATTTAATGAATGGATTTAGTGGTAAGCAAGAAAAAAGTACAAAGATATTTGGGAAATATTTATTTTCTTATCAGTAAATGATTTTTTATATCAACATCTCTTGCAACAACAAATAATGTGGATGTAAGAGCACAAACCAAAACCAAAGTATTTTAACTTCTCCTATGGAAATGAGAAACGCATAACAGCTTAAAGTATGATCAAATGTGGCTGCAATAGAAATCTATGGATCCAAGTTTGTTAACGTCAATTTTAATTTCACCACACAACATTGAAGTCCAACCAGTTGAACCGGCTTGTAGTCCCAAAAAAGGAGTCCAGGTCAACACTCTTGGGAACAGTCCAGAGCAGTGATATCATTGGGCATGCCTAAAAACACTTCACACTACAAAAAGATTTAAAAAATTAAAAAAATGAAAAAAAAAATCATTACCAAAAGCAAGCCTAGAAGTCACGTGGCTGCTGCAACAACAAATAGCCATGACAAAGTCTCTTAGCCAACACTATAGCAAGTAGGGCTGACTCGACTAGAATCCAACTCAAAAATCCGGGTTAGTGATGACCCTATATCATGTGGGTTGGGTTAGGGTCCAGAATTTGGACCGAATTGATAAGCGGGTCGCGTTCAATTCCCGATAACCAGAAAGGGGCGGAGCAGCGGAAGGCGATTCACATCTTAAGCCTAATTTCATTTCGGATTTTCAGTCACATGAAACTTCTCAAGCCTCTTTTGATCTTTCCCAAAATATAAACGGCAAGACGCCAGTACCCTAATTTCATTTCCTTTTCCTCGAGTTTGGAGTTTTGACTGAGTGAGTGCCTGCTCTCAAGAGTAAAACCGCAGCCTCTCAGCTTTTCTCTCTAATGACTATCATTTCTTTCACTCGGATTCGCCCTTTCGCAGCTTGTAGGTTTGTTNTTCCTTTTCCTCGAGTTTGGAGTTTTGACTGAGTGAGTGCCTGCTCTCAAGAGTAAAACCGCAGCCTCTCAGTTTTTCTCTCTAATGACTATCATTTCTTTCACTCGGATTCGCCCTTTCGCAGCTTGCAGGTTTGTCTGCTACTCTGCTTTCCTTCTCCTTCAACATCTCATAGTAACTAGTGAATAACTGGCTATGGCTTGAACATCTTCGCTGTAGCCCGTAGGTAAGTTTATCAGTTGATCCTACTTCCATGCCTTGCGGTTTCACATTTTGTGGTTTTACATTGTATAAAAAGTGCAAACCAAGGTTGTAAAATCTCATTCACCTCTTAGGCTCTCATCTAGTTCTTCCTATTTAGAATTTCTGGTGGAAAGTGGAAAGTGGAAAGCAGGCTTTTTTAATAAATTGAGTTTTTTTNGTAAAATCTCATTCACCTCTTAGGCTCTCATCTAGTTCTTCCTATTTAGAATTTCTGGTGGAAAGTGGAAAGCAGGCTTTTTTAATAAATTGAGTTTTTTGCGTTGCAATGTTGCATTATATGATTCCATCATTCCATTGACTTCAATATTGTCATCTTTTAGAGTATTTAGGAGATGTGTGCCTTCCTATATGTTTTTGAATCTAGATATAGATGTTGGAAAGTAGTGTTGCATAATCGTTCTTTCTATTGCTGTTTTAGGGTTTCATTCAGTTACTTCTAAACAATATCATGCTCTTTATATTTTCATACTTTTTGTTGAAAATGTCTAAGGCCTTGATGCCTTAAAATCATTCAGACTTCATCATGGATGGAATAAACGAACAGAGGGAGACATTTGTTGGTGACTCTTTCTCTTTAATTTGGATTCAAACATCAGCTAGCTTATGCCTTTTCATAGATTTTTATAAGAATGTAATGCATGCTTGTTATTTGTTAATTAAGGACTAATATACATGTCTTTTAATTTTTTTAAAAGGACGACTAATATATTTGTTGGTAGTACTTCTCTTGATATTAATGAACAACTTGCTAGCAAAAATCACGAAATTATTGAAATGGATGAAGAGGATTATGAGAAAATTAATAAAGAGGAAATGGATGGAATTAGTGATAGAACATTTGAAAAGTAAATGAGGTTAACTTCGTCAGTACGGAACTTTTTTTTTTAATAATGCCCTTAGGATATGATAGTAAGCAAAAATATAAGTAAAAAAATGTGGCTCAACTTTTCAATGTGATGGTAAATGTAGCACTGAAAATTTGAAAAGTAGTAGTTAAAATTGCAAGAAAAAAGATAATCATGGCATTGGTCAACTTATTACACAAACTGGCTCCAATTCATCTTTTTATCTGTCTGACACAAAGTCTGATCAATAAGAGTTTTGTGAGTTATTTATAGCTTGATTGTGATGTATGATTTACAGTTCAACTGTGTAGAGCAGTACTATGCTATTTGCGTAAAGATTTACAATTTATCTCAAGAAATATTGCACAAAATGACTGGAAGATGCATATTAGGGAGGAAGAACAAATTCATGCTTTGCTACATAAAGTCATCAAGTAGAATTAGTTTGACGTCTGATTTGTGAACTTCAATCAATACTACTGGACTTATTTTTTTTACTACACATTTTATTGATAATGCTTGACAACCACTTTGAATTTATGTTACCGCCTCATGATGAGCTCACATTATTTGATGTTATGCAATCTTTTTGACAAATTGGAGAATCGAAAGCCAACTTTTATATAACACTTTAGATAATGTTTTAGCAAATAAGGTCTCTGTTGTACACACTTTAGACAATGTTTTAGCTCTTGAGAAATCATTGATGTAAGAGGAGTACTTCTATGTAGTGGGGAGCTCTTTCATATGTGATGTTGCACACATATTATAAAATCAATTGTTTATGAATAGATTTTAAAGGAGNACTTTGAATTTATGTTACCGCCTCATGATGAGCTCACATTATTTGATGTTATGCAATCTTTTTGACAAATTGAAGAATCGAAAGCAAACTTTTATATAACACTTTAGATAATGTTTTAGCAAACAAGTTCTCTGTTGTACACACTTTAGACAATGTTTTAGCTCTTGAGAAATCATTTGATGTAAGAGGAGTACTTCTATGTAGTGGGGAGTTCTTTCACATGTGATGTTGTACACATATTATAAAATTAATTGTTTATGAATAGATTTTAAAGGAGATATAAATGATTCTGTTTCAAGGATTCGTGAAAGTATTAAATATGTTAAAGGTTCTCAAGCTAGAAAGTAAAAAATTTTAGATTGTGCAAAGCAAAAAATAGTCATGTTGATAAAAGAGGCTTGAAGCAGGATATTCCTACAAGGTGAAACTCAACTTTCATCATGCTTAATAGTGTCATATGTTATAGACGTGCTTTTTTGCATTGAAGATTTGAGTGACTCTAATTATAAAATTTGACTGTTAATACTGAGTGGGAGAAAATAATTCACATATATATATTCTTAGATTTTTTTTATGAGATTACACGTGTATTCTCTAAAACAAAATATACAATATCAAATATTTATTTTTCATGTATTTCTACCACATACGGTGCATTAAAGCATGAAAGTAAAAATGGTCCAGATTTTACCGGGAAAATGGCAACAAAAATGCTTGTGAAGTTTAAGAAATACTGGTCATATTTCTCCACAATATTAACAATTGACATTATACTCTATCCAATATATAAGTTCAATTTCATTGAATGGTGTTGCAAAAAACTTAATGCTGACTGCTACATTAGAGAGACAAAAAAATAAGGGAGAAATGATTCTCATTATTTAGACATTCTCTAAAATCTAACTCAATTGGTTCTTCTTCACATATATCAAAGACAAACCAAACTCTTTTAGAGTTATAATTTAAGGATTCGTACTTCAAGAATCATTACATCCTAATTTTTACATATGATTTTCTCCTAACACAACTAAATCTTATTATTTTTGTGTCTAACTTACTATTATTATTTAAATCTACAAAACATTTAGTTTCATATAGGATTTTGATTCTATTAGTGATGAAGAAAGCATGCCTACAATGTCACGGCTTTAAATTTATTTAGATGAGCCTAAACTTGTAACAAGGATGGAGTTGAATAATTTGCATTATTAGAGGGGTAATCAATATAGGTTTCCTAATGTGGTAGCAATGACATGTGATACTTTTATGTATTCAAATTTCAATGGTTGCCTATTGACCTCATTTTTGGGTGAGGTCTTTACTTTCTCTTTAGAGCCTAGGGTCTAGTTTTAGATTTTCTTTGTTTGACCCTTTTAGAGGACTAGTACCGGACTCACACCATTAGAAAATTCGAGCCACCTCATCACTCCTTCGAGTCTCACATGGGCAAATGCCGCATTTTGCGCAAGCATCACACCACGAACGATTTTGACTTAAATTGACTCGCCCGTAGACGAACTCATCCGGACAACCCCAAATGATGAAACAGACCACACGAATGAGTCTGAGACGTCGATTTTAGCTAGAAAAGACACCCACATAGTTATGGTTTTATGCGCGAGTGATTAGCACGAATTTCAACGCACATTCTTTTTAGCAGTGTGCGGGCCCGGGCTCAACCTAGGTTTGACTCGGGTTTGATTAGGGTTCGATTCAGCCTGGACTCGGGCTGAACACGGGCTAGGCACCAGCTCACCTAAATTTGAAATTCAAATTTCAAAATTCAAACAAATTATTTAAATTTGTCTTAATTAAAGATATTCAGGTGTTATTTTTGTTCGAATTAAACCCGCTGTATGAATGGAGGGTATTGATTTCCCCGCCCAATCTCTTGTAACAGACACATTGCAATATTTTGATATAGCATTCGACTCACCCGCTCGTCCGGGTCCTTGGCATAAAAGCTTTCCCTCGCCTCTTCCTCCACCTCGAAGATGCTCTTCCTGCTTGAAGCACTTTATCGCAGCTCCAGCACTCAACTCCTCTCGACAGAAATCTCAACTCCTTCCTCCCCCTCTTGGCTCACGCATCGAAGCCCACCTGTTCGCTAGCAACCAAAACCCTCTGCACCGCTCGCTCTCGCTCTCCCTCGCTCGAGCCAGCCTCCCTCTTCGTCACGCAGTAGAAGCTTTGCTCGACACGCCCCCGCTCGCCTCCCTCATTCGGCCTCGCTCCTCAGCGAACTGAATCTGTCTGCCTGCTTCCCTCTCACGATCGCCAACTTCACCTCTCTCGATCCCCCTGCACCGTAACACTCGACCTCTCTCTTGTCCTCCGTACCGAATACTCCTCATTCGCCTCTCCTAATCAAGAGTCTCTTCGCCTGCACTCACTCGCCTCCCCTCTACACTGAAATCCACTCGTCTGCCTCGCCTCCTCACTCCACCGAAAGCCTCACCTCCCCTCTCGATCGAAGCACTAGCCGCTCGCTTCTCCTTTCTTCGCAAACAGACCAGCTCAACTCACCGTCTCTCTCGACNGTCTCTTCGCCTGCACTCACTCGCCTCCCCTCTACACTGAAATCCACTCGTCTGCCTCGCCTCCTCACTCCATCGAAAGCCTCACCTACCCTCTCAATCGAAGCACTAGCCGCTTGCTTCTCCTCACTTCTTCGAGAACAAACCAGCTCAGCCCACCGTCTCTCTCGACCGAACACCTCCCTCTCGCTGGAGTCCTCTCTTTCTCCATACTAGGATCGCTCGGCAGACCATCTCCCTCGCTCTCTCTCCCTAGCATTGGAGGTAGCATAGGTAGAAAAGCAAGGAACACCACTTTTTTTTGAGCTGTTGAAATTGCTAGAACGCTTGGAGCACGGAACAGTACCAATTGCAGTAATAGGGTAAAATACCTCTTTCTATGAAAAGGTAAGGCGATGCACATGCCAAAATTAAAGCTTGAATGTTAGATATGTAAATGCATATAAGTTTTTGCGTGCTATGCATGTAAATCTATCATTATTCGGTTTTGTTTAAACTTTTGAATATAAATTTATCAACCAATGTTGAGATCGACATGACTTAATGACTTATTTAACACCTCCCTGAGACAGTTTTATGCTTTAAATCTTTCTTTGGTGGGCATTTACATGCCTAGCTTTTTTTTTTAGATTTGCTTAAACAAGATTGGAGACGTATGTGTTTAGATAATTGAACTTTCAGTACTACATATTGTTTGGGGAAGGTTTAAATATATCATTTGGGGGCTATTGTAATCATTGTTTTGGTGGAATTAAACGTATCATTTGGAGGCTGTTTTAATCATTGTTTTGGAAGCATTAAACGCATCATTTGGAGGTTGTTCTAATCACTGTTTGGAAGCATTAAACACATCGTTTGGGAGCTGTTTTAATCACTGTTTTGGAGGAATTAAACTCATAATTTGGGGGTTGTTTTAATCACTCTTTTTGTGGAATTAAACCCATCATTTGGGGACTGTTTTAATCACTGTTTTAGAAGAATTAAACACATCATTTGAGGGTTGTTTTAATTACTATTTTGTGACATTTTAGTTAGTCAATTTGAGGCAATCTATAAGGCTGTACTTGCTCAAATTCCTCACTGTTTTGGAGCCACTTTAGGTGCCGGTTTGGGCTGATTATGAGCACTATTTTGGAACTACATAGATGTTGTCCACCATTGTTTGGGTTCGCAGAAAGTCATCTAGGTGTTGTCCACCGTTGTTTGGGTTCGTAGGAAGTCATCTATGTGCTGCCCACCGTTGTTTGGGTTCGTAGGAGGCCACATAAGTGTTGTCCATCGTTGTTTGCGTTCATAGGAAGTCATCTAGGTGTTGCCCACCATTGTTTGGGTTCGTAGGAAGTCATCTAAATGCTGACCACCGCTGTTTGGGTTCGTAGGAAGTCATCTAGGTGTTGACCACCGTTGTTTGGGTTCGTAGGAAGTCATCTAGAAGCTATCCACCATTGTTTGGGTTCGTAAGAGGCCATCTAGGTGTTGCCCACCGCTGTTTGGGTTCGTAGGAAGCCGCATAAGTGCTACCCATTGTTTTTTTGGGTTCATAGGAAGCCATACAATTGTTATTCGAGGTTCCTAGCTGCTATCTGAAGTCGTAGGATCACCGTACACACTTGCTAGTTGTTGCTCAGAGCCGTAGGAGATCGTAGGATCGTCGTATTAGCTCGCTAGTTGCAGTTCGGAGTTGTAAGAAACCGTAGGATCACCTGTTTAGAGTTTTTAGTTATTGTTATGACTTGTTCTGTTGCTTACTGTTCTCTTCTTTTCTCTGCAATTTATTTAAATTTACTGCAAATTATATTATGCTTTGTAAGCTAAACAGACAACAGGGATAGCAGCAGCAGATACGCCACGTATGCAGTTACATTTTATTTATTGTTATTTTATCATTGCAATTTACTCTTGCTCTAACACATCATGCAGGTTCTGAATACAATTTCATTTTAAAACAAAACGATTTTCAAAAAATTAAACAACATTTTCAAAATAAAAAACAAAATAAAAAAGAACATAACATGTCATTTTGAATTTACGGGAATCCCTCGGAGGAGGTAACCCACGGTTGCTAACGAGATCCCCCCGAACTAAACAGATTTCACAATTCGTTTAAGCTAAGTAAATTCAAAAGAAAATAGTGATATCAGAACGAGGGAACCGTGGGATCCTAACCAATGTCGCTTTAATCAACTTTAACATCCCCTATAATATTTAAATGATCATAACATTAGGAAATATTTGATTTGACATCATGACTTGACACATTAGAAAACTTAAACCCGCTTCGACGAGTTTGGAGCAGCTTCGTGGGCAGTGAAACAAGAAGTTTGGAATAGACTACAAGTGGAGGTGGTCATCATTCTACAACAGCACAACAGTTCTACACCAGCTAAACTTTCCTAATCTAAATAACACATAGGATTTTGAGGTAGTTCGCCTAGCGCGATATAAATCCTCACCCTCTTTTAGGTTCATGCACAGTCATACTGAGCAGTATAAATCTTAACTCGCCTTAGATTCCAAGGTTGTCGTCCAGAACGACATAAAACCTCTTATCTCTGACATAAAACCTCTTAACCAGTTATTATGCAGGTGTAAATCTCAAACAATAAAATTGACAGGATTAAACACCTAAATAACATCGTCTCTAAAACTCAGTCACACACTAGGATAGTTCAGGAAGTCACTGAGGATTCTCCTCGGGATCTGTGATGTCCCCTACCCTTCACTTCATTTGGACTCCTGAAAAAACTATTCCTACTTGAGCCACTCCTACTTGTTTTTTTCACGCCCTGCTGTGAAAACATAAATCTTGAATTCTTGAAGACTAATACATCTTATCATTATCGAGAGTTTTCTTAAATGACTTCCTTCATTTGGGATGTAATTAACTATAGGGGTTTGTCTCTATAGGAAACTTGAAATCCATAGAAAATAAACTCTGTTTAATCTTCGTATTAAATAGGAAAACTTGTCGGTCACCATAAATGATTCGCAGACCAAACATATATCACAAATCTCTTAGTTTGCAGGATTGAGTCTATCGTCGGGGTCTACGCTCATCTCTAGGAATGTGTAGTATTCAAGGTATCAAACACGATTATGCAAACTCTTAAATTAATGAGATTCATTCGGTCTCATTTCTAAAAATTTAAAACACTACTTTCATAATCTAAACTATATATCTTATATTTAAATTAAATTTTCGAAAATCATATTTTCACAAATCAATCGAAAAGTTGACCAACTGTTTAATTAAAACAAAGCATTGTGATAGTCCCAGCGGAGTCGCCAGAAATTGTTGGTCAACTTTTTGATTTGAAAATTTAATTTAAATATAAAGTATATAGTTTAGATAATGAAAGTAGTGTTTTAATTTTTTTGGAAAATGTGACCGAATGGATTTCATTAGTCCAATAATTTACATAATCGTATGTGATACCCTGAACACTACACAATCCAAGAGATAATTGTAGACCCTGACAGTATACTCAATCCTACAAACTAAGAGATTTGTGACATTCATTTGACCTACGAACATTTTATATGTGACCGACAAATCTCCCTATTTAATACAAAGATTAAATACGGTTTATTTTACCTGAGCTCCAAGTTCCCTATAGAGGCAAACCCCTACAGTTAATTACATTCCAAATGATGGGAGTTACATGAGAAAACTCTCGATAATGATCAGTAGTTTTAGTCTTAAAAAATTTGAGGTTTAGGTATTCACGTTATGACATGGAAAAAATAAGTGGAAGTAGTTCAAGTAGGAACAGTTCTTTTAGGAGTCAAAAGAAAGTAAAGGGTATAGGACGTCACAGATCCTGAGGAGAATCCTCAGTGACTTCTCAAATCATCTTACTGTGCAACTATGTTTTAGAGAAAATGTTATTTCAATGTTTTAATCATCAAGTAGGAGCAGTTCTTTCAAGAGTCCAAAGGAAGTAAAGGGTAGAATACGTCATAGATCCTGAGGAGAATCCTCAGTGACTTTTCAAAATATCCTACTGTGCGGCTATGTTTTAGAGAAAATGCTATTTGAATCTTTTAATCCTGTCAATTTTATTCGTTTGTGACTTACAATTGCATAATAACTGGTTATGCAAATAGCTTGTAGAGATAAGAGGTTTTACGTCATTCTGGACGACAACCTAGAAACCTAAGGCGATTTAGGACTTATACTGCTCAGTATGACTGTGCAGGAGCCTAAAAGAGGATGAGAATTTACGTCGCGCTGGGCGAGCTACCTTGAAGTTCTATGAGTTGTTATTTAGACTAAGGTGAGAGTTTAGCTAATGTAAATTTGTTTTGTTGTTGTAGAATGACGACTACCTCCACTTGTAGTATGCTCCAAACTCCTTACTGCGCTTCCCACGAAGTTGCCCCAAACTACTAGTCGAAGTGGGTTTTAAGTTTTCTAATGTGTCAAGTCATGATGTCAAATCAAATGTTACCTAAGGTTATGATCATTTAAGTGTTATGGGGTTTGTTAAAGTTGATAAGAGCGACACCGGTTAGGATTTCACGATTCTCTCATTCCGGCATTACTATTTTCTTTTGAATTTACTTAACTTAAACGAATTATGAAATTCATTTAAACTGAGATCTCGTTAGACACCGTGGGTTAACTCCTCCGAGAGACTCCCATAAATTCGAAAAAACGTGTTATGTTTTATTTATTTTTTTTGTTTTGAAAATATTGTTTAATTTTGAAAAATCATTTTGTTTTGAAAGTGAAATTGTATTCAGTACTTGCATAATGTGTTAGAGCAAGAATAAATTACAATGAAGAAACAACAACAAATAAAATGTACATGCGTACGTGGCGTATCTATTGTTGTTATCCATGTTGCATGTTTAACTCACAAAGCACAATATAATTAGCAGAGAATTTAAATAAATTGCAGAAAAAAGAAGAAAACAGTAAACAGTAAAACAAGTCGTAACAATACTTGGGAACTCCAAACAGGTGATCATAAGGTTTCATACAACTCCTGACTGCAACTAGCGAGCTAGTACGGTGATTCTACGACCTAAGGCTCTGAGCAACAACTAGCACTGTACGGTGATTCCTACAACTCCGGACAGCAGTTGGAAACTTCGAACAACACCTGTATGGCTTCCTATGAACCCAAACAGCAATGGGCAGCACCTATGCGGCTTCCTACGAACCCAAACAGGGGTGGACAGCACCTAGATGGCTTCCTACGAACCCAAACAGTGGTGGACAACATCTAAATGGCTTCCCACGAACCCAAATAGCGGCGGGCAGCACCTAGATGATTTCCTACAAACCCAAACGGTGGTGGGCAGTAACTGGATGGCTTCCTACGAACCCAAGCAGTGGTGGGCAGCACCTGGATGGCTTCCTACGAACCCAAACAGTGGTGGACAACACCTAAATCACTTCCTACGAACCCAAACAGTGGTGGACAACACCTAAATGACTTCCTACGAACCCAAATAGCAGTAGTCAACACTTAGATGGCTTCCTACAAACCCAAACAGTGGTGGACAACACCTAGATGGCTTCCTGCGAACCCAAATGCTAGTGGACAACACCTATGTGGCTTCCTATGAACCCAAACACTAGTGGACAACACCTAGATGGCTTCCTACGAACCCAAATGCTGGTGGACAACGTCTACGTGGCTTCCTACGAACCCAAACGCTAGTGAACAGCGCCTACGTAGCTTCCTACGAACCCAAATAGTGGTAGATAACACCTACATGGCTTCCTACGAACCCAAATAGCTAGGTGGTTTCCTACGAACCCAAACAGTGGTGGGCAGCCCCTAGATGGCTTCCTACGGACCCAAACAGTGGTGGACAATACCTAAATGGCTTCCTACGAACCAAAATAGCGATGGGCAGCACCTAGATGGTTTCCTACGAAACCAAACAGAGACTTTGGAGTCCTAGATAGCAGCCTACAGCGTCCCTATACTGACTTTGGAGTCTTGGACAGCAACTTACAGCGTTCCTATACTCCAAACAGTGGCTTTGAAGCCTTGTACAACAGCCTACAGCGCTTCTATGATACCGGGCAGCGGCTAGGAGCATTGGGTAGTGGTCCTACAGCTTTCTATGACTCCCGACAGCAGCTAGCAAGCTTCCACGGCCCCAAAACAGTCCTAAAACAGCCCAACACAATGTGCATTTAAAGGCTCCAACATCAGCGTTTAAGGGTTCCAAGATCAGCCAACAAAAGCACCACAAAACTGTACATAACTTGCCCCTAATCGACCAACAAAAGTACCCCAAAACAGTGCCAAAAATGGTGCCCAAATGGTGTCAAAATGGTTCCAAAGTGGTAAAAACAACCCTCGAATGATGGGTTTAATGCCTTTAAAACAGTGAGTAAAACAACCCCTAAATAATCAGAAGTGACATTCAACTTCTTACCCAAAATTGCAATAAGTTTTATACATCTCATGCATAGGTTAGGGTGTCATAAATGTAAATATATATAAGAGTTGGGCGGCAAGTATGCAAATGTGAATGCTTCTGCCATTATTACCCCACATGAGATAAAATTCTATCAAAGCAATCAATCATTCACCAAGATATTATTTTCCCTGGCTTGCTTCTTCATAAGAGTTGAGAGAGTATGCATAGCTTTTGTTGCATTGTTGTTGCAGAAAAAGCCACAGACCAAACAAATAGAAACTATTATTTCAAGATACATCCCTCCAATATCCCTTTTGCAATTTTCCTAACTTTCAATCTAGAGGTAAATCACATGATAATTCCAAATGACCAAACCATCAGGTGATAATCACCTCATTTTCTAATTTCGTGAGGGTATAAAAAGCAATGTAACTGAAAATGATGAAGGACAGGTTATGTATATAAAGAAAAAAGAACCAACTTCTTTAACCCATTGAAGACATGGTAATTTATCCCACTGAAGACATAACAAATTATCAGGGATTGTTCATTTATGCTCTTGGTGCATGGAAGCTCAACTTTTTGAACTATGAATATGCATAAATAGACAAACTCAACACAACAGGTTATGCAAGCAATAATATCGAGTGAAATAAATGCAAAGGAAAGACATAAAAAAGAACATAAAAAAAGGAAAAAAAAATGGTGCCCCTTTTGATGCGGCTACCTTTGATGAGCTCGAATGTCTTCTTCAGGGTCTTGCTCGGCTTACAGGAGGAGTGAGGGAGCCGAATGGTTTGTTCGCGGTGCAGAGAGGAGAGCATATGGGAAGGCGAGTGGCTTCGGTGTCGAGAGAAATGGGATGCGGCGGTTTTCTGCACAAAGAGAGGAGGCGAGTGTTTCTGGTGCAGAGGGAGGAGGAGAGCGTTTCTGGCGCAGAGGGAGGAGTCGAGGGCTCCTTTGATCGAGCGAGGAAGGAGGGAGTCGAGCTAGAGAGGGGAAGAGAGAGTTCGGTCGAGCGAGGGAGGCGAGCAGAAGCTTCGGCTAGAGCTGCGATCGAGTCACAGCGGAGGAGCGGGGCTCTTCGGCGCACAAGGAGAGGAGCACTTCAGTTCGCTGGAAGGAAGAGTCCTGTCGACCGAGGGAGGCAAGCAGGAGTTTCGGCTAGAGCTACGATCGAGTCGCAGAGGAGGAAGACGAGCGGGACAGAGGATCTTCGGTCGAGTGAGAGCAGGAAGTCGAGGCTCNGAGTCGAGCTAGAGAGGGGAAGAGAGAGTTCGGTCGAGCGAGGGAGGCGAGCAGAAGCTTCGGCTAGAGCTGTGATCGAGTCACAGCGGAGGAGCGGGGCTCTTCGGCGCACAAGAAGAGGAGCACTTCAGTTCGCTGGAAGGAAGAGTCCTGTCGACCGAGGGAAGCAAGCAGGAGTTTCGGCTAGAGCTACGATCGAGTTGCAGAGGAGGAAGACGAGCGGGACAGAGGATCTTCGGTCGAGTGAGAGCAGTAAGCCGAGGCTCTCGTGCGCGAGAAAGAAATAGGCCAGCGGGAGAGGAGCCGTTATTTGAATCAATTGGCGGGGAAATAAATGGTTTCCAAATGCAGGGGATATTCAATTGGAAAGCATTAACACCTGAATATTTTTAATTAAGACAAAATTTGAATAATTTGTTTGAATTTTGAAATTTGAATTTCAAATTTAGATGAGATGGTGCCTAGCCCGTGTTCAGCCAGAGTTCTGAGTCGAACCTAGGTTGAGCCCGGGCCCGCGCACCGCTATATAAAAAAATGTGCATTGAAATTCATGTTAATCGCTCGAGCGCGAAACCATAACGATATGGGTGTCCTTCCTAGCTAAAATTGACGTCCCGGACGAATCCGTGTGGTCTATTTCGTCATCTGGGGTCGTCCTGACGGGCGAGTCAATTTAAGTCAAAATCGTGAGGGGTGCAATGCGTGCGCAAAATGCGACATTATCGAGCGTTCGGGTCGCAAAGGTTCCCTAGGTGCTGCTCCTATTAATATACGAACTCAAATCGAGTCTCATGTGACGATTCTCATCAACTCAACGAAATGCCGAGGATTCGGAACCGCCCATACAAGACTCGAAAGATTGACGAGGTGGCTCAAATTTTCTAAAGGTGTGAGTTCCATACTAGTCCTCTAGGAGGGTCAAACAAGGGAAGCATAAAGCTAGACCCTATGCTCTAAGGAGAGAGGTGAAGATATCATCCAAAAAAGATGCCAGCATTACCTCAAAAAGTGCCTATAGTAATAGTGGAGAATTCTAGATCAATATCATAATTCATTAAAACATGATATTATTGAGACATTAGATTAGAACAAGGTACTAAACATTTATTTAAGTTTAATTTTTCTATTAAGTGAATTAATCTTTATATGAAGCATTAAAAAATATTATATTCTTTTTTTTTACTTTTGTAGATACGATGGATCCTGAATTTGAGACAATGACATAAAATGTTATGAAAGTTGATATAATTGAAAATGAAAGGGAAAATGGGGATAACTCAAGCAACATTGGAAATTAATGCTTTGTTAACTTTGAGATTTTTTTAATTTCGGGTAACTTTCTTAAGACTAGTTTAACATTAATTCTATATGTATTAATACTTATCATTTTGACTTTGAGTTTTGTTTATTTCATTAGTTTGGCATGACAGTACCTGAATGGAGCTAATGAAATGATGGATATGATGATAAGTTTTAGTAATTAAAATCATTTTCTTTCTTTTGGTATGCAAAATACTGCTATTGTCAGGTCCCAAATTTCAAATACAAAAGGTGAAAGCTAGTGTAAAATTTTGTCAAAAAAATTATGACATGAATCATTTAAATAATCATGTAAATGATAATGTAAATGATAATGTAAATGATAAGGCGTCACCTGAAAGTGATGCACTATATAACTTGAAAACAGTGAAAAGTGTGCAAGTGTCACTACGTCGGTGTCAGAGTGTAGTGTTAAATAAGCAAGGGTTTTTACATTATGGACAAATGCGAACAAAAAAGTTAATCTATTAAATTAATATTAGGATAAGATTTTGAAATATAGGTACACTCACTAAATATAGTAGATATTATGATTCATAGAAAGATAAATATCTTATGCATTAAAAAAATTAAATGAGTTAGAGAAAAGACTAAAAAGAGAGTGATAACTAAGATTTTAAACTTTGATACTCTTATAGGAGTCGAATCAGAAATGATACATATGTAATTATAGATAAGAGCTTGAAAGATGATATTGTAAAAATTAATTGAATTAGAGATAAAATTATATCTCTAAAGATTGTTGTTGATACTAAGATTATTAATGTTATAAATATTTATGCTCCTTAAATATGTTTAGATATACATTCGAAAGAAAAATTTTCAAATGACCTTAGCCTCGCTCATTCCTTGATTGTCACTCAACCCCTCACGTAGCATTTGTTTGCAATTACAAACTCATTCCAACATTGTGTGAAAACACTCTGGCATAAATCAATAAAACACTATTTATAGTGTTTTTCCATGCAAAAAAAAAGTCCAATTTGAACCTAACACTAGTGAGCATAAATTTTAACCAATAGATCGATCAATACCCCATCAACTAAATGAACTTTGTATGACTTGCGTGGTGCATATGACCTATGTAAATGATTTTTTTTTTGCATAACATCTAAAATAATAAATGGTGTTCCAAAAAACAAAATCAATGGTTGAATTTAATTTATTTAGAAAACTAAGTTTTTATAGATAAAAATATAAGATAAAAATATAAGGAGCTTGTAACAAGGTAATCAATGATGAATGAAAGGCTCCATGTACTTCAAATGATAACAAATAATAGCATGTTTGCATTTAAAAAAAAATTAAATAACTATTAGTTATACTTGCTTTGGCATACATATACATAAAGTAGAAGGGGAGTGATGAAACTATTTAGTTATCATGTCAAAATTACGTCACTTTTCTTATAGAAAATTTTCTTACTGTACTATTAAAAAACAAATATCATTGCCAATAAATAATGTTAATCAATAATATTAAACCGTTACTCTGATATCATATATCAGTCCTAAGAAACTAAAATTCAAACTTCAAATCACTGGCTAAACTTGGTTGGACTAGTCAAGCCATGATGCATTGCATGCATGCATCAATCCATATGCGGGAAGATGAATGTCATCTACCACCCCAACACCCCCCCCCAAATCACTTAAATGGATAAATTAATATAAAAATTTACATGCCATATTTCATGCTAAGAGAATCAATGTTTTTCTTACAAAGGGAAGTAAAATCAGGTCATCAGATAACTAAGAAAAAGTAATCACTTATTGAAAGAATGTTTTCTAAGAATGACCCAGCATCTAACAAGTAACATTATCAGCTACTTGATACCAAAATTTTCTGAAAAACTCAATAAAATTATATTGCATTTTTATATTCACAATTTTTTCCCAAAGCTTCAATTAAAAACTAATCGTAATAAAATTTTACAGCGTTGGCCTGCATTAAAATACAGAAACAGAATAAAGTCCGCCAAGATGACTACTTTAGGAAAATTATGCTGAATATATGCATCTTACTTCGATGACTTCAGCCACTAAAATAATCCAACTGTAATTCATAATTCAAATTCAATGGAAAGACTAGAAACAGAATAAAATCACAAAAAATGAAAGTCTGCAAGCGTATTATTTCAACTCACTCAGTATGACCAAGGCAGAAATTTTGAATTTCATGTGCTCCTTTTAGAGGCTCTTTTGGGAAAACAGAAATCTGCATACGGAAAGAGTACAAGCAAAAGCAATAACCGTAGAAAATAAGAAAATAATGAACTTTTTTGCGATAATGGTTAGATTCAAGGAATAACTAATTTAAATACCCGGATTTTGAAGTCTCGGTCTGCAGTGGCAATGAACTGTCCATCTGGAGAAAATTTCTGCATGTTTGAGAAAAAAAAGCCTTCACATTTAAAGAAGATCCCCATCAACAAGGAAAAAGACAAAAGAAACAGATTATTAATGTGAAACTTCAGCCTAACAACCATTAATTTCTAAAATTATAAGAAAGAAAAATTAAGCAATAGCAAATATTGCTTTAAAGACAGTACATCAACTACCATTACGAAGAGCAACTACATTTCCACGTTTTAGTGCAATTTTTTGACCATATGATCTGAAACTTTTTTTTTTGCTTAACTGAATAAGAGGATTAAGGACACCATTTGAAATAAAGTATCTTATTGTTATAAAATTGAGAGCATATTTTGAAGGAAAAAAAAATGTGGAAGCAGTTGACTTTCTATGTTATTTTACTTTTCTAATACTAAGCAGGCTGGCATTCAAAATATATTTGGTATTAGAATAAAGTTACCTATGCGCGTGTATTGTTCAGTGATAATCTAGAAGATTTTTCATTCTCAGAAAAATGAACAAAATTTATGGCATTTCTTTTCACTTCTGCTAGCTTATCAGAGCAAGAAGTGCACAAGAAGTGCATTCATGTATGTAACACTATTTTACTATTAAATCTCTAGTGTTTTGCAGGTTTCGAAGGCATTTACTATTAAATCTCTAGTGTTTTGCAGGTTTCNAGAAGTGCACAAGAAGTGCATTCATGTATGTAACACTATTTTACTATTAAATCTCTAGTGTTTTGCAGGTTTTGAAGGCATTGTCCATACAAACTGCTCACAAAATCTTAAATCAGTTCAAAAAAAAATCTTACAGGAGAAACTAGTACTTTCCAATCTCCTAAATCTATGCACAACCATTTTTCTCTATTTGAATAAAATGATACATAGAAAATAGGTAAAAGGCTTTCCCTTTTATGTCAGACAGAGGCAACTTTGAGAATAAGATGCTTCAGAATCACTATCATCATTAATCAAATTGTCAGAAACCACCGACCGCAATGCAAAAGAAAAAACTTGTTCNCAGACAGAGGCAACTTTGAGAATAAGATGCTTCAGAATCACTATCCTCATTAATCAAATTGTCAGAAACCACCGACCGCAATGCAAAAGAAAAAACTTGTTCAACTCAGCATAAACTCTTCACAAAGCTACGGAAGAAATCAATGTAGTCTGATTCAACAGCTACCTCATAAGTCCTTGTATACATTCCAAGCACGATGAAAGTGGTGAGTTATCACCCATAGAATTGGCCATTACCTTTCCAATTAAACATGCATTAACTTATAGAGTTATTGTTACATTGTCTCTTCCTTGATTTGCTTATCTATTCCAATTTACTTTACTACAAACATTACCTGAAAACTTGATTATTTATCTACCCAGCTAAGAAGATTAATCTAGTTCACATATCTTATCTGACAAGAGAGCACAAAATTTTGGCATAAGAAAAAAATTTCAGCACAAATAAGTGTACTATTAGAAGCTCCACAAGTCTTGAAATCATTGCCTGCAAGCAAAGAGAGTGTTCGATGAGCATTTTACAATTTTTTATCAAAGTCTCTATAGAGTCCCTGATTTGCTAAATAAAGCAAGATTAACCAATTTTCTTGAGTTTCAGTCTTCAGACCAGAGCCTCTTTTTGTTAGTAGACTATGTTCTATCTTTATTATGATAAACAACTTTGTCAAAAACTTTATTAAGAAACTGATTGGTTTCTGAATTATACAATAACATTTTGGAAAGGATAAAAATAATAAACTTGATGAAAATAGACTTTATTGGCTTTTACTGAAAAGAGATGTTGAGAGAGTTATTTCACATCATTATACATACAATAAAGCACATACAACAGAAAAACATTCTAGGAGTGTACCACCCTTAAATACTTTTGGAAGCGGTTTCAATGAATTTTGTCATAGGTAGGCCTATAAACCCCAAGAAACAAGATAGTATATTTATTTTGTCCAAGTTAGCTCAGTTTCTTCCCGGTTCAAAAATTAATGATGTTTCACATCTTACAAACTAAATTTTCAAAACAAATATTAGACTACATGGTTTGCTATCCATATACTATTTGATAGAAATTTAAATTTTGTATCTTCTAAAAGCTATTTGAAAAGCTTTTGGAACTCAATTAAAATTTTCATGGCTTTAATTCACAAAAAAATGACCAAACAAAAGTAATTAATAAAACCTTAGGAAATCTTTTAAGAGCTAAGCATGTAAAAATATTGGAACCTTGTAAATTGAGCCACTGCGGTTTAGCATTAGTCTGTGAAAATATTTGAATCCCAAGATTTAGCTTCCAAAGTGTAAATCAAAATCTATACTTCACCATACCTCAACTTAAATATAACAAAGCCAAGTTTCAATTTATAATAGAAAGAAATAACATTTCTCCCAACTTAGAAGTGATATGGTACATTAGTAAGCAACGTAATTGCGCACCAGACTAGTAATGATGCTACAGTAATGGCCCAGAAGTGGGACAGCCTTTTTATTAACTGATTCTTGACCTTGAACATCTTCCTCCAATCCCACTATCCAAACAACTCCAAACTTATCAGCAAAGGTAACGAACAACCCATCATGGCTTATAGCAACTGCACTCACACGTTTGTCAGAACACCTGTAGAATTAACTTTGACTTGTTTAGTCATTCCTTGGTTTTATCTATTGAAAATGATTTGATAGATTGGAAATTTATTGAGAAAATTGAAAAAAGACCTAACTGTATGGAATTAAGAAAATAGTATGGCACCTTTAAGAGATGCAGAGAGCAACAATTAGATGCAAATCACAATCTAAACCAATGATTATTACAAAGACTAAGAAAGATGACAGAATAAGATGAGTCTTAACTTCAATTTGGACCACGAAGCAAATAGCCAAAATAGTAGGATGATTCAGGGAAAAAAAAGAAGAAGGAAGGGCGACCCATTTTGCATGGAAAGTGAATGTACGAGTCTCATTTAAATGTTTGAATTTTTCAACATCATCACCGTCAAAAGCCTTATCCTAAATATTTGGTGTCGACTTTAAGTGCAAACCAACTGTTGTTTTCATATGCATATATATTTTCTTAAGTGCAACACATATACTTAAAAGGAAAAAATGCATAATGGACTAGTGAAAGTGATGTATAAGAGTGATAAAACAGCAAGCTTACACAGTTCTGATACAGTGCCAAGTATCTGTTCTCCAGATCTTCACCAGCTTATCTTCGCCAGCAGAAACAAAGAGTTTTCCATTTGCACCAAAGCAGATTGCCCTGATAGAATCAGAATGCGAAGGACTACAGGCTTCATCAGTTAATGAAACAGCGCAATCCATCCTGTTTGCAAATTCAAAACATAAGAAAGTGAAATTGAAAAAAAAACAATTTTCTCTTTTCTAAGGCACAAAGGAATTGTCTAAGTATTCAACCTTTATAGTGTCATCAACACAAAGGACACATGCAATAGCCTTCAATTCCACTGCACTAATACTTTCTCGGAGTTCAAAAAAGGACCTACACAGCTCATATTTAGTACCGAAAAAATT
>JXCR01085256.1:1948-38687 GCA_002079205.1 Phalaenopsis hybrid cultivar | reverse complement strand
TCTTAAGGGTGTGAGGCTTAGGAGAGGAAAGGGAGAAGAGATCTTCAGCTACCACAAAGGAGTAGTGAATGGTGAGGCTTAGGAGAGCAAGGGAAGAGATCTTAAGCTACCACAAAGGAGAAGAGAATAACCAAAGAGCGAGAGGGAGGAGAGCATCTTGAGGCCTTGTATCAAGGTGTCACTTGAGAGGGAGGCCATAGAAGGAATATGAGGGATCGTCTCTATGTATAAGCTATGTATTCTCTATTTCTTTTGTATTATGAAATATTTGATTGATTCCCTCCCGTGGACGTAGATCCAGTTGGATCGAACCACGTAAACGATCCGTGTTTACTTGTCTTCTTTTTCGTCTCATTTCTATGCCAAGAATACATATCTCACAACAATTGGCGCCGTCTGTGGGAAGATCCATACTTCTTGGCTAGAGGAGTCCACGTAAAGGTGTTCGCGGTCAGCGACGAAGAAGTGGAGTTCGACATTCACGAATAGAGGAGCAAGCGGATCGTGTCGCAGGTTGTGCGGTTTAGCGAGAAGGAGGAACAGTCATCGAGCGAGGGCCGAAAATTTGCGACAGGGTTGCCAGCAGAGGATTTCGGTCTTGCGAGCAGCTCGGCCAGAGGGAAGAGGTGGAGATCGCGCAGAGAAGGGTTCGGGGAGTTTCCTGTTCGGGATCTAGCGAAGCAGGAGGACCTGAGCAGTTTGGCGAGACGCGNTAAATGTGAAATTTATACATTTTTTCATGCATAGATAGTGTTATGTGTGTAAAAATTGAAGCTTAGGAGTTAAATATGTAAATATACATAATAATTGAGTGGTATGGATGCAAAACTTCCTATAAAATGTNTAAATGTGAAATTTATACATTTTTTCATGCATAGATAGTGTTATGTGTGTAAAAATTGAAGCTTAGGAGTTAGATATGTAAATATGCATAATAATTGAGTGGTATGGATGCAAATCTTCCTATAAAATGCAGGTGGTGCTTGGATGCCCTGCAATTAAAAATCTTAAATTTAATAAAAGACTTATATATACCCATCATTAATAACACAGACAAACTAAATCATGATAAATCTTTTTCAAACTACTGTGCATCTAACTGAAAATGTTCTTCAAAATCACTCAAAATAATTTAAAATGATAAATCATCACCATGAAATCAATTGGCAGCGATTGTATGTAGTTATCATCCCAAATAGTTGGCTGATAATTTGCTGTGCGGCGAGCTGGAGTAGATGATACTGCATTAGCAGTTGAGAGGCAACATATAGGACGAAAATCTGCCAGTAAGCGTCGGTGGCTTAGAAGACACTGGGAGGAAGAAGAGCTCANGCGGCGAGCTGGAGTAGATGATACTGCATTAGCAGTTGAGAGGCAACATATAGGACGAAAATCTGCCAGTAATCGTCGGTGGCTTAGAAGACACTGGGAGGAAGAAGAGCTCCGGAGCGATGGCTTCTTGCTGAAGGGAAGTAGAGGAAAGCTAACATACAGCGCCATAATTGATAATGTAATAAATGTTTGTACTTATGACTTACTTTGATAGCAAATTGGAACCCTTTCTACCTATTTATATCTCTGTGGTTGCTGCTAAGGTGAAATATTTTCTGTCACATAATTATATGTCAGTAGTATACAGTGAACTCGTTTATTATTGTGAACACAGATTAAATGTGCATAATTTACAGCCAAGAGAAGAGTTCTACTTCGAATTTTCTTTTCTAACAAGCAATTTTTTAGACGTTTGTTATTATTTGTATATATTTGTTTTTTACTGTTTGTGTTTTTACNTGAACTCGTTTATTATTGTGAACACAGATTAAATGTGCATAATTTACAGCCAAGAGAAGAGTTCTACTTCGATTTTTCTTTTCTAACAAGCAATTTTTTAGACGTTTGTTATTATTTGTATTTATTTGTTTTTTACTGTTTGTGTTTTTACACATTTACAACATTCTTCTTATTTTGATTTGACACTTTCCTATTTTTACTTTTGCTGCTGATATTACACTCTCCTGCTTACTTTTATTATGCTTACTTTTACAGCTAGGTATTAATTTTATTTGTTTCTTTTTCTTGTTACAGATGGCTTCTGTGGTGGTGGAGATCATCTACCTGACCAACCTGACTTGATTGGCCTGATCTCTTATAAATGANGATCCAGTTGGATCGAACCACGTAAACGATCCGTGTTTGCTTGTCTTCTTTTTCGTCACATTTCTATGCCAGGAAGTACATATCTCACAACATGAACAAAGAAATTGGTATCTCGCTTACCTCAAAAAACACCAATGTTGTGTTGATTAANTGGCTTCTGTGGTGGTGGAGATCATCTACCTGACCAACCTGACTTGATTGGCCTGATCTCTTATAAATGAACTGTTATTTTGACCCCCAATTAATGAACTAAAGTAAAATGANTGTTGATTAACAGCATCACCTTAATTACAACCCATGCCTCACCTCCTATTACTGCTTTGTCTAGTACTACTGCTCCATTCCATCCACCCACCCCTTCCATTGCATCCCTTCTCGCACCTTTTTGAGCACGCAGCCACCGCCTCCTGATACGAACCAAGTGTGGTCGAGCATCAAGAATCACACAATGATACATGTCATATAAGTAGTATACGTGAATGAGTTCTTTGTATCAATCTCACATGGAACGAGTGAGTTTCTAAATCTAGGAAAAATTTTAATATATTGGCTTTGAGTTTAACTTGAAAGTTTGTTTGCTGTTAGGTTTTGAAAATGACTAAATTTTGCGAAATCATAATTCCTAATTTAACTTTCTGAGGAAACGGTAGCAAAATCATGTTTCTCCCTTGATTTGAATCCTAAATACCTAAGTTTAACAAAGTGATGCAAGTTGGAAACTATCAAGAACAAGCCCCTTCCAATGGAAATAAGAAAACTAGGACAATCAACTAGTTTAGTTCCTTAAATCTAGTGAAATCACCAAGTTTAAACGTTTCCCTAGACGATAGCATTAAACCACGAGAAATATCTCTATTCTCTTGGTCTAATGAAGTTTATCCTAGATGTTCCACCATAAATGATTTTGTATCTCAAAAATCATAAATTATTTTAACTATGAAGGATAAAATTTGCACTATAACATGATGCTAATAAAGTCACATCTAATCATCCAAACCTAGAGTTCTTATTCATTAAATTAGGAGAGAAAAAATAATTTAGTTACAATTCATATTTTGAAACACAAAATATAGCTTTCATTTCATTCAAATGAAGGCAATTACAAAGACTTTTAGAAAGAATAAAGACACTAGTTACACCCCGAGAATCTTCTGATCCTCTGATCTCTTCGACCTGTTGCTCGTAATTTTTTCTCCCATAGTTGCTCACAATGCCTTCTCCACTATCTCTCACAAAAACCTTTGCACTCTGTAGGTTCCCTCCCTCTCTCACTCACAGTAACACTGACAACTCAAGAAGAACGAGTGAAAACTGAGAGAATACCCCAAAATATGCCAGAGAGGGTGTCTTCCCTTCTTTCTAAAGTTTCCTTTTTGTACCCATCAATGACATAAATCAATGCCACAGATCTCCATTTGAACAAAATCAATTCGTAGGTACTAGAGTTTCTAAGTGCAGCATCAAAATATCGATTGCTTAAGTAACATTGTAGATGGCCTATTGAATTAGTGTCCCAACACTTGTTGAACTGAAACTCCAACACCTTAAACATGGTAGGAGGCACCTCTGAACCGTATATGAGGTTCCATTGAGCCTCTTAGTTATATAAAGGGGTATTCCTTGGTGCTCCCAAGCCTAATACAAAGGCACCTGAAGCTTAATGTGGCGCTCCATGCCTGGTGCAAAGGCGTCAATTTCTTAGGTGGGTGGTCATTTTTAGGTGCTATTTGGCGCTTAGGTGCCAGACCACTTAAGCCTAATTTTTTTGTTTATGTTGAGTGGCTCAATTTGGATCCCAGCTTCCATCTACTTTGATCCAATAGTTGTTAAGATCTATTTGAAGCTTTCATAAGTACATGAACACTGCAAATTACAAAAAATGTCTGGAAAAGTATAAATAGAAGTAAATAATAGACAAATTTGAATNTTTGCACTCTGTAGGTTCCCTCCCTCTCTCACTCACAGTAACACTGACAACTCAAGAAGAACGAGTGAAAACCGAGAGAGTACCCCAAAATATGTCAGAGAGGGTGTCTTCCCTTCTTCTTAAAGTTTCCTTTTTGTACCCATCAATGACATGGATCAATGCCACAGATCTCCAGTTGAACAAAATCAATTCATAGGTACTAGAGTTTCTAAGTGCAACATCAAAGTATTGATTGCTCAAGTAACATTGTAGATGACCTATCGAATTAGTGTCCCAACACTTGTTGAACTGAAACTCCAACACCTTAAACATGGTAGGAGGCACCTCTGAACCATATATGAGGTTCCATTGAGCCTCTTAGTTATATAAAGGGGTATGCCTTGGTCAAAGGCACCTGAAGCTTAATGTGGCGCTTGATCTTGGTGGTGCTCCATGCCTGGTGCAAAGGCGCCAGTTGCTTAGGTGGGTGGTCATTTTTAGGTGCTATTTGGCGCTTAGGTGCCGGCCCACTTGAGCCTAATTTTTTTTTTATGTTGAATGGCTCAATTTGGATCCCATCTTCCATATTCTTTGATCCAATAGTTGTTAAGACCTATTTGAAGCTTTCATAAGTACATGAACACTGCAAATACAAAAAAATATCTGGAAAAGTATAAATAGAAGTAAATAATAAATAAATTTGAACGGAAACTTAGATATTTATTTCACATAATTCACACATATCACCTCTCACTCAGCCACCACCTTCCACTCAGCCACCACCTCCTTCTTAGCCACCACTACCCTTCTCTGATGCGTTAGGCCCCTCTGAATCAAGATACCACTAGATGGGTATACATTGAGTTAGGGGGAAGACTCATAAGTTATTTTTTAAATTTTAATAAATTTAATGATCTTTTTGATATTCTGTGTAACTAATAATTTTATTTCAATTTATATGCATCAAGGCCACCTGTGACACGCATCAAGGNGCCCCTCTGAATCAAGATACCACTAGATGGGTATACATTGAGTTAGGGGGAAGACTCATAAGTTATTTTTTACATTATAATAAATTTAATGATTCTTTTGATATTCTGTGTAACTAATAATTTTATTTCAGGTTATATCCATCAAGGCCACCTGTGACACGCATCACAAAGATCATCAAGATTAGGTATGATACTTCGTATCTCTCTTGGAAGCTGATCTTCTTAGCAACTCGGAACATGTAGTTTAGGGAGTTTGAGATAGTTTCATTTCATTTGAATTAGAAATATAATTTCTTATTGCTTTGTTATTACAAATAATTATTACATAGTTTTAAATTTTTAGAGGTCCTTCTACTAGCTGTTAGAGCATCACTAGCTGATTTGCCTCAATTTTGAGGTTTGGGACATGCATCAGTTGGGTGACATATTCACTAATGCATGTAGGAAAGGAAAGCAATGGCCCGGGGAGGAGATATTAGTTCAGCTGACTAGAGATTGGCCCTCTCCTGATTATCAAAGGAAGATGCAAACCACCCAAAAGAATATGATGATCAGGAGCTTGGCCGACCACCAATCTTTGCAGAGTTGCACGTCTGGACGCATCGACACCCAGAGACGTAACATCGAGTCTTTGACCTCTCTCGGCGTGTCAATGTAAGTAAAAAATGGATTTTCTATCTTTTTTACACTATTAATGTAAATGGAAATTAATCCTTAGTTCTAATTATGTAGATGGAGTACGAGTGCATCCAAGACATACCACTAGAGGGAGAGCGAGATATTGATAGCCACGTGCATACATATATTTTTCTTTTCTTGTAGCTATATTTTTCAAAGTTCACATTTAAAAGCACATTGCACAAAAAAATAAATAATGCACATTTTAGGCCATGGACATACATAGATCTAAAATACACAAAATTTAAGAAGAGATACNTTCATTTGAATTAGAAATATAATTTCTTATTGCTTTGTTATTACAAATAATTATTACATAGTTTTAAATTTTCAGAGGTCCTCCTACTAGCTATTAGAGCATCACTAGCTGATTTACCTCAATTTTGAGGTTTGGGACAGACATCAGTTGGGTGACATATTCACTAATGCATGTAGGAAAGGAGAGTAGTGGCTCGGGGAGGAGATATTAGTTCAGCTGACTAAAGATTGGCCCTCTCCTGATTATCAAAGGGAGATGCAAGCCACCCAAAAGAATATGATGATCAGGAGCTTAGCCGACCACCAATCATTGCAGAGTTACATGTCTGGACGCATCAACACCCAGGGACGCAACATCGAGTCTTTGACCTCTCTCGGCGTGTCAATGTAAGTAAAAAATGGATTTTTTATCTTTTTTACACTATTAATGTAAATGGAAATTAATCCTTAGTTCTAATTATGTAGATGGAGTACGAGCACATCCAAGACATACCACTAGAGGGAGAGCGAGATCTCGATAGCCATGTGCATACATATATTTTTCTTTTCTTGTAGCTATATTTTTCAAAGTCCACATTTAAAAGCACATTGCACAAAAAAATAAATAATGCACATTTTAGGCCATGGATATACATAGATCTAAAATACACAAAATTTAAGAAGAGATATAATGCACATTTTAGGCCATGGACATACATAGATCTAAAATACACAAAATTTAAGAAGAGATAAACTTTAATTTTATTAATAGAAAAAAGTTTCGGTAAAGTTAATGAAGTTGATCGCAAGTAAAATTACACATACCATATATTTGAGAAAGGACTTTCCCTTTTTAAAGAGTATCACTTTAAAGTGAAATGGGCTCATTTAGGATCAAAATTATTTGGTCCTTAATGACTCTTCATGTCCATCTCCATATTCATAGAGGAATTGTCCTGTTCTTGCNTTTCCCTTTTTAAAGAGTATCACTTTAAAGTGAAATGGGCTCATTTAGGATCAAAATTATTTGGTCCTTAATTTCATGATATGACTCTTCATGTCCATCTCCATATTCATAGAGGAATTGTCCTGTTCTTGGTACATGAACCAAAGCTTTACTAAAAGATTAAATAAAATGTGAAAATGTAGCGTGTTCTTGATTCAACTTCTTCCAATCAAGTTTTTTATCAAACATCTATTATGATTTGGGGCAAATGATTCTTTCATATAAAATTGAATTGATTTGGAGGCATCTCCTCTTTGGCACAAATAATATTTCTTAATAGAAAAAAAAAGTTCAGTACTGTAATTATAATAATGAAATTATTCATCGTGTTGCATGTTATAAAGTAAAAATGCAGACATTAATTTTAGGGCTATTTTAGAGTGCTCAAAACAAGAATTACAATAATGAAAATTATAATAAAATTCTTGCCTTTATGGTTTTAACATTAAGCTTAAAACAAAGAAAATTTTCACGATTTCTATAATCTTCTTGTGAGTTTCCTTTAGTAATTTATTTTCTGTCACATTAGATGAAATAATGGAAAATGATTATTAGCTTTATTTAGATTTTTGGGGGCAACATACATAACAAGATCTAAAAGACAGTAAATTTTAAACCAATAAAGTTTACATGCACAAAATAGTAGCATACAACCTTTGAATTAAATACTAAAAAAATAGNAAAATTGAATTGATTTGGAGGCATCTCCTCTTTGGCACAAATAATATTTCTTAATAGAAAAAAAAAGTTCAGAACAGTAATTATAATAATGAAATTATTCATCGTGTTACATGTTATAAAGTAAAAAATGCAGACATTAATTTTAGGGATATTTTAGAGTGCTCAAAACAAGAATTACAATAATGAAAATTATAATAAAATTCTTGACCTTATGGTTTTAACATTAAGCTTAAAACGAAGAAATTTTCCATGATTTCTATAATCTTCTTGTGAGTTTCCTTTAGTAATTTATTTTCTGTCACATTAGATGAAATAATGGAAAATGATTATTAGCTTTATTTAGATTTTTGGGGGCAACATACATAACAAGATCTAAAAGACAGTAAATTTTAAACCAATAAAGTTTACAAGCACAAAATAGTAGCATACAACCTTTGAATTAAATACTAAAAAAATATATTTAAGTGATTGGAAAGCAAGTTCAAGCATAGCAAAATTATACATAGCATAGATCTAGGTAAATGAATCTTTTTTCTTAAATGCATCACTTTTAAAATGGAATTGGCTCAATTATTACACATTTGATCTGATCCTTAGTTTCACTATTTGACTTTGCATATCCATCGCGATCATTGTAGAAGTACAATGCTGTTCTTGGTATATCTAATAAAGCTTTTCTAAAAGGCTCCAAGTGTTTTGAAAATATTCTATGTTCTTGATTTAATTTCTTCCAATATTTTTTTATTAAACATTTAATATAATCTCGAGCAGCATGTTCCGAAACATTCTTCTCATTCATATAACATTGAATTGATTTTGGAACGTCTCCTCTTTTGATCTCCTCCTGTAACAAGTAGAATTATATCATGAACATGTATTTTATATAATAATATAATATAAAGTAAAACAAAATATTACTTTTATATGCTTTTATATGAAATAAAAACTTGTATGTACCGTTGATGTTCCCAAATCGTTATATAGTCGAAAAAGCATGCATGAATGGCGAACGATAGGTGGATAGAACTCCAAACTAGTAAGAGCTTCAATTGTCAAATCATCACTTAGACAATATGTTGTAGTTAGTACACATATTCCTGATATTGTAACCCAAGCATTATCCAAGTACTCATTTAATGTTGGAGTGTATCCACTGTGATACCACCTTGCTTCAACTATGCATGCCTTGCATAAATCTACCCACTAAAGTGCAATTATAACTTATTTTGGTTAGAAAAATATACCGAACAAATCATTTTTTTCTGACTATGTTATATTGTAAGGCTATTATATATATAAAAATAAGAATAGAAAGAAGAAGCTTGCATCTATTTGAAAATTTAAACNCTATTATATATATAAAAATAAGAATAGAAAGAAGAAGCTTGCATCTATTTGAAAATTTAAACGACATATNATATCCACATATCAGTCTAGCTAACATACAGTAAAACTAATTAAAGAGATTAATTATTAGCATTGTAAACTAGATTGTATTCGAATTAAATTAAACATATATAGTTGCCTTAATAATATTTTCATATTTATTTAGTTTATTAAATATATTTATGTACGTTTTTTTTTAATTTATAGGACAAGAACCAATTAAAAATATTTTAGTATTAGAATAAAGAACACGAGATTAATAATAGNATAATATTTTCATATTTATTTAGTTTATTAAATATATTTATATATGTTTTTTTTAATTTATAGGACAGGAACAAATTAAAAATATTTTAGTATTAGAACAAAGAACACAAGATTAATAATAAGCATGTATGCATGATGCTAATTCTAAACTCAAGGATCAAGATTAATTTCAAAAAGAATTTTACACATATATAGAATGAATATTTAGTTTTAAAGAGGTATTAGGCCGAACAACTTGTGACTTCAACTATATACATCATGGAAAAAATAACTTCAACCATAACTCTTTAAGGCTATGAATTCAAAAAATAGCCTATAGATGAAATTATGAATACAACATAACACATTACTTTTCATTATTATGAACTATTCTCTCTCTCTCTTTCTCTCTCTCTCCCCCCTTATCTCTTCATTTTTATGCTTTATTCCCTTGAGGTGTGATTCACATATAGATATGGATCTAAAATCCTAAAAAATGTGATGAGCGTGGATCATGCCACAGACAAGAAATAGAATAACAGAGACACCTGAAACATAGAGTGCACTTGGGAGTTTGTGAACTAGCTGATCAAGGAGTTGAAGAATCAAATGTTGGATGTCATCCAAAGGCATTGGCCTTAGGGGAGAGAACAACATCCACTAAAGGAAGGCCCTGTGCACAACATCTGAAGGGCCCTCTTGGCTTTAGAAATATAAGGAGACTTTTAATACATCAATAGTGTTGGTTTGAATCCAATCGATAGACACTAGTTCGAGTGGACGAAGGCACCATGATAGCCAGACAATACATTCTCTCTGCAAATCTCCAAGGTTGAGAGCCCCCCAAGAGGTTCAGGGACCTCTGCACTAGAATCCTACAAGGGTCGAATTGATCTGGTTGATCATATAATTTCATTTGAATTGACTGTGTGCTTATTGAGGATCACTAAGAAGCAAAAGTTTTATTTTTTCTTCATTACACTAAGGAAGTCNGGCACCATGATAGCCAGACAATACATTCTCTCTGCAAATCTCCAAGGTTGAGAGCCCCCCAAGAGGTTCAGGACCCCTACACTAGAATCCTACAAGGGTCGAATTGATCTGGTTGATTATATAGTTTCATTTGAATTGACCGTGTGCTTATTGAGGATCATTGAGACGCAAAAGTTTTATTTTTTCTTCATTACACTAAGGAAGTTGATCCTCAAATGGTTCAACAGTTTACCACTGGGGGTGATTGCCTCCTTCACTAAATTTATGAGAATGTTTGTGGCGCAGTTTGTCAGCATCCAAAAGCCCCATAAGAATTCATAGGCTCTTATGCTGGTCCAATATGGACAGAACAATAGCCTTGCTTATTCATTACATGATTCAAAAAAGAGATGTTAAAAGTGCAGAATCTAGAACTTATAAAAGCTCATATCACCCTAACTCAAGGTTTGAAGAAAGGATCTTTCTCATAAGCTTTAGGTATGCAATAATTGAAGACAATAACTGAGTTGTTGGAGCTGTCCAATAATTATAATAGTGCCCAAAAGCCTAAGAAGAATTTGCACGCCTTCTTGAAAGGGATAGACATAAGTCTTTGCTCATTCATTAAATGATTCAATAAAGAGATGTTAAAAGCGCAGGATCTATAACCTGCAGTAGCTCATGTCGCCCTAGCTCAAGGGCTAAAGAAGTGATCTTTACAATAAGCTTTAGAACTACATCGATTAAAGACACTAGTCGAGTGGAGCTAGCCAANAACAGTTTACCACTGGGGGTGATTGCCTCCTTCACTAAATTTATGAGAATGTTTGTGGCGCAGTTTGTCAGCGTCCAAAAGCCTTATAAGAATTCATAGGCTCTTCTGTTGGTCCAACATGGGCAGAACAATAGCCTTGCTTATTCATTACATGATTCAAAAAAGAGATGTTAAAAGTGCAGGATCTAGAACTTATAAAAGCTCATATCACCCTAACTCAAGGTTTGAAGAAAGGATCTTTCTCATAAGCTTTAGGTATGCAATAACTGAAGACAATAACTGAGTTGTTGGAGCTGTCCAATAATTATAATAGTGCCCAAAAGCCTCAAAAGAATTTGCACGCCTTCTTGAAAGGGATAGACATAAGTCTTTGCTCATTCATTAAATGATTCAATAAAGAGATGTTAAAAGCGCAGGATCTATAACCTGCAGTAGCTCATGTCGCCCTAGCTCAAGGGCTAAAGAAGTGATCTTTACAATAAGCTTTAGGACTACATCGATTAAAGACACTAGTCAAGTTATTGGAGCTAGCCAGCAACTATATATTGGTTGGAGAGTACAACTCCACAACCATTTCTTTTTTAGCAGAGCCTTCCACCCATCACCCACAGGAAAGGGCTCTTCATGACGATAGGTGGAGAGTAAGCGATGGCTTTTGTCACAACCCAACTTAATGAAGCCCGTCATATTGAGGTGGGTCACCTTGTTTCAAGGTTATAACAGATAAAATATTACTCAAGATCTACTCATAAGTAATCTTATTTACTTATTTTTCTTCAATTTTTATAATCGCAAATCCACTAATATTATCAGACATTATAAAATAAAAATACTCAAAATTCATTCAGATCATATCAACATACAACATAAGAAAATACATATAATAATTATGATTTAATCTCTCAAACATAAAAAAAAAGTAAACATCATAATGGCTATAAAAAAATATAGATATAAGGTACTGACATGCCTTATATCAGGCTCTCACAGTAGCACGAAAGTCTCTACTAAAACTGAGTCTTACCCTTTCCTGAAACATCGCATGAGAATAAAGCAGGGGTGAGAGGCTGTGGCTCAGTAGGCTAGTCAAAATCTAATGTAGTTTTCAATATTTTAAAAAAAATTAATAGACATGTATTCCAGGAAAATAAATCAAACATGACATAACATCATGTATAGCATATACCATAGTACCAATACAAGAAATTATAACAACAGTAGTCATATGCAGAGTAACAATAAAAGCAACATGATATCATAAGTGCAAAAAAACTGCATGAAAATAAAAATTCATTTCTTCATTTGAATTATTATAATATTTTCCCTTCGCCCCTTATCAATTAATTTCTATTTATAAATATACTTGTTCATATTTTCTTTATGAAACTTAAAACTCTCCTTACACTTATACCTTCACTTATCCACATTTATTCAGACGTATCAAATTGTATAGATGGATAATTACATAGGTGCAAAAGGTCTTATTACTCCACTTTATTGCATAGAAGATATAGTTGCTTGATACACCAAAAATATATAGTGTTTTTAGACAAATTTTTATACCTATTTTTGAGATATTGCACTTTAATGGAAGGTATTTGTGTGTTTTTCTTTCAGGTATAAGTAAAAATGTGAAAATGCTAAAAAGAGTGAAAAAGAATCAAATTTAGAGCAAAAATGTAAAAATGGTGCAAAAGTGTTTTGACGCTTAAACACTAGATCCGACGCTTAAGCGCCAGTGAAACAGAGAAGGCCGCGCCTAAGCGCCAGAGGCCCCGTGCTTAAGCACCAGAGGCAGTTATTTGAAGGTTTAATTCATTTTGTCTAATTTTGAAGGGACATTTGAGACACATATTGGCTAAAGAGGGTGATTATGACCACTAGAAATGAAAATATGATTAAAAGACTTGTAAAAGGAGGCATCCCTTGAGAAATACATTGAATCATGACATATTTTGAAGAGATATCAAGACACCTCTTTGGAAATTATAAAAGAAGGAAGTTTAGAGAAAAAAGGGGGGAGTCCTGAGAAGTTCTTTTGAAGAGATTTTTCAAGCACCACAAATTTATTTTATCCTTTTTATTTTTAGTTTTATTGTAAGAGTTAAGAGTGTTGTAAGAGAGAAGAGATTCAAAGGAATTTCAAGAGTTTGGTGGAGGATTTGAGAAAAGTTTTTATCTTTGTTTTTAAACTACTGTTAGTTTTAATCGATACTTCTTGTTGGTTTGACAAGGATTTCTACTTTTAAATTAAAGTGTGGTTTTTTTTCTCTATGGATTCTGAGTAGTTGTCTTTATCTTTATCCTTAAAATGATAAGTAATGAAAGTGTTGGATGGAAGTTGTGGAGAGTATTAATCTTTAATGTTGGAAGAAGTTTTGATGATTTCATTTCATGTACTTCATTTACTTTTTAATCTGACATATCTAGATGTTAAGATTTTTTTTGAGAACATGTAAGAACTAGGCTGGTATTGTCTCAATCAATAATTGGAAAGAACCACATGAGGTTGTATGAATGAGAATGTAATTCATATGATTTAGTGCAAATAAATAGAAAAATAATCTTTGAATGGTGTAGAGTTAGAGAACTTTAGAGTGACATGCTAAAGCCCTCAACTTGGTTTATTGTTTTAGGTTCTGATACAAGATGTTAGCCCCCAGGTGGGGGGAATTGAGGAAACTCTAGAGTGAGAGCTGATATCTTCCCTGCCTAGCCGATCTTCAGAACTATTCAAACTTTAAATTAACCAATATTTTTTATAGCATCTTTAGTAATGGTAAAGAATAATATTGCTCCTATTTGACAAAATATGTTTTGCAAACTTTCACAACAGAACTCTTATACTTATTACTGATTCATGATAAGGAGAAAGATATTTCATATTCAATATTTTTCTTTTATATAAACTCAAGTTATCTTTAGAAGTTTTTATCGTTTTGTTAAAATATCAAAAGTAGCAAAAAAAATTGAATTTTACCCACTGAAAATATCTATAGTTTAAGTAATTATCATTTTGAAATATAAAGTTTGCTATTTAAAAGTGCATATTGTGAACAGTTCCTGTGGGTTCGATATTCGANGTTAAAATATCAAAAGTAGCAAAAAAAATTGAATTTTACCCACTGAAAATATCTATAGTTTAAGTAATTATCCTTTTGAAATAGAAAGTTTGCTATTTAAAAGTGCATATTGTGAACAGTTCCTGTGGGTTCGATATTCCGGGATTAATAAAAAATTCATATATTACTTGATAATGATAAGTATACTTGCTTAGTATCACAATATATATAAATTGAAAAGTTAAATTCTTATTTTTTCCAGGATCAAATTTTTGGTATTGTTATAAAGTAAGGAAATATAAGTGAAAAATATAATCAAAGACGTTGTTACACTGTTGCATTTAAACAGTATCGGNAAATTGAAAAGTTAAATTCTTATTTTTTCCAGGATCAAATTTTTGGTATTGTTATAAAGTAAGGAAATATAATTGAAAAATATAATCAAAGACGTTGTTACACTGTTGCATTTAAACAGTATCGTGGATCATTGCCCAACCACAACCATCTGCAACTCTCCCATTTTTATTATTTTTGGCACATATTTATGATATAAAAACACATAATACTAACAATTTTGGCATATCAAATTTCACAATATGCTATAGAAAGTGGTACATACCATTAGACATAAATAATAATGTAATTTGTGAGACAAATAAATCTACACAAATCGACAAACAAAATTTATTAAACCACTTATATGAAATGTTTNGCATATCAAATTTCACAATATGCTATAGAAAGTGGTACATACCATTAGACATAAATAATAATGTAATTTGTGGGACAAATAAATCTACACAAATCGACAAACAAAATTTATTAAACCACTTATATGAAATGTTCAGAATAATATTTCAAGCATTTCTTATTTTACATTAAATTTAAGAGCTTTAACACATGTGTCAAAATATACAAAATATTATACAACAAAAATGCCAAGTGAATAATAAATACTTTTAAGTGAATATGACCAACAGGGTCTAATCTACAACATATAAAAAGTTACGCGATGAGAAGTATGTAAATCTTTATAGATCCTAGTTTGTACATTATTTTGGGAAATAAAACAATAAAATTATACCAAAAAAATTAAAATTAAAATCTTAAGTAAGTTAACAGTAGTCTACCTAGAGCCGAATTTTTTTTCCAAATGGTCTGACGGACGAAATCAACTCTACTACCCGTTAAATAGATTTTTTTCTCTCTAAGCCTCCCCCTTTATTTCTTTAGAAGTAACAATTTTGATAAAAAAATGAAAGTGAAGTTTTTGGATGAAAGGAATGCATTTATATAACCTTAATATATAGTTTTAATAATAAAATTAAAACATATATAATGGTCATTTTTGAATTTGTTATTTTTATTAAGAATGCACTTATTGAATCCCAAAATGTTCTTCGGGTCATGCCGAAAGGATAGAGCGTTGGTTGAAAGACAAGAATAAAAGAAATTAGGAGAAAGAAAAAAAATCATAAATAACACTAATTCTCTGGGAATAGATCAAAGTTTGCTTATCTGATTCAGATCCTTCATTTGATTCGGTTGGTTCGGAGAAGTAGGCTAAGAAGTCAGTTACTGCTCGTGCCTTGATCGTCATCTGGGGAATGTAACTGATGTCGTACTCGCCAAGTTCCACAACCCATTTTAGGAGTCGAAGAAAGTGTTTCAGAAAGGTGAGTACATACTTGAGCGGATGGTTGATAATCACTCAAATTGGATCCATTTGAAAATGCAGTTGGAGAGCCTACGAGCAGAGAAAATAAAAATAAATGTTAGCTCTTTCATAATTGGACACCCGACCTTAATTCCTCTGAGAATCCGAATAGTGCAGTAGATGGGAAATTGTTTCCTTAGCTCCTCCCGAACTAAGATCGAACTGATGGCCTCTGGTATGACTTCCAAATACTGCGAGAGTTCCTTCTTCAGCTTTATGCTATGTAGTGTTGGAGTTGGTACTAGTGACTGCTTTAGGCTTTGGAAGANTTGTGCAGTAGATGGGAAATTGTTTCCTTAGCTCCTCCCGAACTAAGATCGAACTGATGGCCTCTGGTATGATTTCCAAATACTGTGAGAGTTCCTTCTTCGACTTTATGCTATGTAGTGTTGGAGTTGATACTAGTGACTGCTTTAGGCTTTGGAAGGCTTGCTCACATCCAGTTGGCAACTAGAATTTCTTGGCTTTCCTTAGCACTTTGAATATGGTAGTGCATTTGTCGCTCGATATAACAATCAATCAGCTAAGTGTTGATATTCAGCTGGTGAGCTTCTGTACCTCTTTGATATTCTAGGGAGAAGGCATATCCAGGAGTGCCCTTACTCAAGATTAGCTTTTATACCTTATGGTGTTGGAGATACCCTAAGAGCTTTTCAGTTGAAGATTCAAACATGTATTTTAGCAGATTTAATCTCATATTATATTTTCTGAGAGTTTGAAAAGGTTCTTTTATGTCACTTATATGTTGTTCGGCACACTTGATTTTAACTAGAACATCATCGATATAGACCTAAATATTTTGGGTTCGATCAACCACACTGGTTCGATCACCCATTCTGGGTCAATCGATCTTTTGGGTTCGATCAATCACACTGGTTCGATCACCCATATTGGGTCAAAGGATCTTTTTGGTTCGATCAACCACACTGGTTCGATCACCCATTTTGGGTCAAAAGAACTTTTGGGTTTGATCACCCATTTTGTGATTAATCGGCCGCCCAGGCCCGATTTCCCAATCTTTTGGGGTCAATCGACTGAACCACATCGATCAACCACTTTGGGTCCCATTGATCGTCCTGAATCAATCAACCCACCTTTTCGGTTCGACCGACCGCAACGGCCTGATCGACCAATCACTGACATGCTTGTATGTTTTCTTGCATGTTGCATGTTTTCTTTGCATGTAAAATCTTTTTTGATTTGATGTCTATGATTTATTTCACTAAATATAAATATGTTTGCCTTGTATGTTTTGCATGTGGCATGTTTGGATGTCTCTTTAAGCATCTATGTTTGGGGTGTCTCTTTGAGCACCCCCACTTGTTGTGCCTCTTTGAGTGCCCACACTTGTAAGTGTCTTCCCCAAATACAACGTTATATGCATGAGGATGGACACTTGTACGCTATGCAAAATTATGCTCTTCACATACAAGGCAATCTAATGAACAAATCAAGCGTATTAACATTACTTCNGTTGGAGAGCCTACGAGCAGAGAAAATAAAAATAAATGTTAGCTCTTTCATAATTGGACACCCGACCTTAATTCCTCTGAGAATCCGAATTGTGCAGTAGATGGGAAATTGTTTCCTTAGCTCCTCCCGAACTAAGATCGAACTGATGGCCTCTGGTATGATTTCCAAATACTGTGAGAGTTCCTTCTTCGACTTTATGCTATGTAGTGTTGGAGTTGATACTAGTGACTGCTTTAGGCTTTGGAAGGCTTGCTCACATCCAGTTGGCAACTAGAATTTCTTGGCTTTCCTTAGCACTTTGAATATGGTAGTGCATTTGTCGCCCGATATAACAATCAATCAGCTAAGTGTTGATATTCAGCTGGTGAGCTTCTGTACCTCTTTGATATTCTAGGGAGAAGACATATCCAGGAGTGCCCTTACTCAGGATTAGCTTTTATACCTTATGGTGTCGGAGATACCCTAAGAGCTTTTCAATTGAAGATTCAAACATGTATTGTAGCAGATTTAATCTCATATTATATTTTCTGAGAGTTTGAAAAGGTTCTTTTATGTCACTTATATGTTGTTCGCCCCACTTGATTTTAACTAGAACATCATCGACATAGACCTAAATATTTTGGGTTCGATCACCCATTCTGGGTCAATCGATCTTTTGGGTTTGATCAATCACACTGGTTTGATCACCCATATTGGGTCAAAAGATATTTTGGGTTTGATCAACCACACTGGTTCGATCACCCATTTTGGGTTCGATCAACCACACTGGTTCGATCACCCATTTTTTGATTAATCGGCCGCCCAGGCCCGATTTCCCAATCTTTTGGGGTCAATCGACTGAACCGCATCGATCAACCACTTTGGGTCCCATTGATCGTCCTGAATCAATCAACCCACCTTTTCTGTTCGACCGACCGCAACGGCCTGGTCGACCAATCACTGACATGCTTGTATGTTTTCTTGCATGTTGCATGTAAAATCTTTTTTGATTTGATGTCTATAATTTATTTCACTACATATAAATATGTTTGCCTTGTATGTTTTGCATGTGGCATGTTTGGATGTCTCTTTGAGCATCCATGTTTGGGGTGTCTCTTTGAGCACCCCCACTTGTGGTGCCTCTTTGAGTGCCCACACTTGTAAGTGTCTTCCCCAAATACAACGTTATATGCATGCGGATGGACACTTGTACGCTATGAAAAATAATGCTCTTCACATACAAGTCAACCTAATGAACAAATCAAGCGTATTAACATTACTTTNCGATCTTCAGAACTATTCAAACTTTAAATTAACCAATATTTTTTATAGCATCTTTAGTAATGGTAAAGAATAGTATTGCTCCTATTTGACAAAATATGTTTTGCAAACTTTCACAATAGAACTCTTATACTTATTACTGATTCATGATAAGGAGAAAGATATTTCATATTCAATATTTTTCTTTTATATAAACTCAAGTTATCTTTAGAAGTTTTTATCGTTTTGTTAAAATATCAAAAGTAGCAAAAAAAATTGAATTTTACCCACTGAAAATATCTATAGTTTAAGTAATTATCCTTTTGAAATAGAAAGTTTGCTATTTAAAAGTGCATATTGTGAACAGTTCCTGTGGGTTCGATATTCCGGGATTAATAAAAAATTCATATATTACTTGATAATGATAAGTATACTTGCTTAGTATCACAA
Organism: Phalaenopsis hybrid cultivar; assembly: GCA_002079205.1. Lineage (NCBI taxonomy): Eukaryota > Viridiplantae > Streptophyta > Magnoliopsida > Asparagales > Orchidaceae > Phalaenopsis > Phalaenopsis hybrid cultivar. The sequence continues at coordinate 19,710 of JXCR01085256.1, read as the reverse complement.
TATATATAAATTGAAAAGTTAAATTCTTATTTTTTCCAGGATCAAATTTTTGGTATTGTTATAAAGTAAGGAAATATAATTGAAAAATATAATCAAAGACGTTGTTACACTGTTGCATTTAAACAGTATCGTGGATCATTGCCCAACCACAACCATCTGCAACTCTCCCATTTTTATTATTTTTGGCACATATTTATGATATAAAAACACATAATACTAACAATTTTGGCATATCAAATTTCACAATATGCTATAGAAAGTGGTACATACCATTAGACATAAATAATAATGTAATTTGTGAGACAAATAAATCTACACAAATCGACAAACAAAATTTATTAAACCACTTATATGAAATGTTTAGAATAATATTTCAAGCATTTCTTATTTTACATTAAATTTAAGAGCTTTAACACATGTGTCAAAATATACAAAATATTATACAACAAAAATGCCAAGTGAATAATAAATACTTTTAAGTGAATATGACCAACAGGGTCTAATCTANGAACAGCGCCATAATTGATAATGTAGAGGAAAGCAGCTACAGCTTATTTCCAGTGTTTCTACAAGGCTACCATACCATTCTTGGACGGCCACTTATTAATGGGCGTGCATCAATAAATAATCAATATTAACTGCAAGATTTTTTTAGAAAGGTTAAGTAGGGCACTGGAAGCTCCACGCCACCAATATCATTTGATTAATTAATGAGGATTACTTTAAAATTTAAGATGTTACTTGTATCTCCGAGACACCTTTGTTGAAATAACATTTTTGGTCATCTTTTAATCTAGCACTCTCCTTTTTTTAATTGATGCGTGCTAGAAAATTTACGGTGGTAGAGTAACAAATTATCGTCTCAGCGTTGTACGAGAATTCAACACACATACAGATGAAACAGAAACATACAGTAGTGACACCAGAGGTTTTTACGTGGAAAACCTGTAAAGAGAAAAACTGCGGGGTCTGGCCCAGTTGCGAGAATCCACTATGAATGATGAGTATACATGTTCATCCTTATTCTAAATTGAAAAACATGGAATTACAAAGTTGTATAACTATAATATGACTGCGGTTCTCGGTGATAGCAAGTTACAAGAGTCATTGTTGATTGTTGTGGAAGTAATGATCTGTCGTGAGTATTGTAGATGGTTGCTCCAACAGCGTTGACTGGCTAGAGAAACTGTAGTAAGCAGTTGTGTGGGCTGTGGACCACATATGCCTTAGTGGTGAGTATAAATGACGCCTGTATATGGCAGGGGGTAGGAGTCGGGAGCTGCACGAGCTGTGAATCACGTAGGTCATTGGGGCGAGTATTAGTGATGTCTCTAGGCCGCGGGGGGCATGAGTTGGGAGTTGCACAAGCTATTAATCACGTAGGCCGTTGGGGCGAGTATAAGTGACGTCTGTAGGCTGCAGTGGGCAGAAGTCTGGAACTGCACGAGTTGTTAATCACGTGGTTCATTGGGGCGGGTATTAGTGACATTCGTAGGCCACGAGGGCCATAGTCAGGAGCTGCATGAACTAATGACCACGTAGGTTGTTGTTGACACATGGACCATAGGGATGAGCTCTTGTCCCACATACGAGAAATAATTACTAGATTTTTCAAGTTATAACATTGCCGACTGACAGTGACTTCACAACAAATTCGAGCATAATGTAGCCAAAGTTTCCCTAGATAACTTCTTATAAGAGAGGTAAGAGCCCTCACGTAGACAAATAGCCAGNATACAGAAAATGAGTTTTTAGTTGACAAATCATCACCATGAAATCAATTGGCAGCGACTGTATGTAGTTATCGTNATATATATATATATATATATATATATATATATATATATATATATATATATATATATATTAAAATATTAAAATAAATCCGTGCGATTTATTTTACAGTCAAGGCAAATTAATCTTAAGTCCGCTAAAAATACAGAAAANCAAATCATCACCATGAAATCAATTGGCAGCGACTGTATGTAGTTATCGTCCCAAATAGTTGGCTGATAATTTGCTGTGCGGCGAGCTGGAGAAGATGATAATGTAGTAGCAGTTGAGAGGCAACATATAGGATGAAAATCTGCCAGTAATCGTCGGTGACTAAGAAGACGCTGCGAGGAAGAAGAGCTCAGGAGCGATGGCTTCTTGCTGAATGGAGCTAGAGGAAAGCTAACGAACAGCGCCATAATTGATAATGTAGAGAAAGCAGCTACAGCTTCTTTCCAATGTTTCTACAAGGCTACCATGCCATTCTTGGACGGCCACTTATTAATGGGCCNGTAATCGTCGGTGACTAAGAAGACGCTGCGAGGAAGAAGAGCTCAGGAGCGATGGCTTCTTGCTGAATGGAGGTAGAGGAAAGCTAACGAACAGCGCCATAATTGATAATGTAGAGGAAAGCAGCTACAGCTTATTTCCAGTGTTTCTACAAGGCTACCATACCATTCTTGGACGGCCACTTATTAATGGGCGTGCATCAATAAATAATCAATATTAACTGCAAGATTTTTTTAGAAAGGTTAAGTAGGGCACTGGAAGCTCCACGCCACCAATATCATTTGATTAATTAATGAGGATTACTTTAAAATTTAACATGTTACTTGTATCTTCGAGACACCTTTGTTGAAATAACATTTTTGGTCATCTTTTAATCTAGCACTCCCCTTTTTTTTAATTGATCAGTGATAGAAAATTTACGGTGGTAGAGTAACAAATTATCATCTCAGCGTTGTACGAGAATTCAACACACATACAAATGAAACAGAAACATACAGTAGTGACACCAGATGTTTTTACGTGGAAAACTTGTAAAGGGAAAAACCGCGGGGTCTGGCCCAGTTGCGAGAATCCACTATGAATGATGAGTATACATGTTCATCCTTATTCTAAATTGAAAAACATGGAATTACAAAGTTGTATAACTATAATATGACTGCGGTTCTCGGTGATAGCAAGTTACAAGAGTCATTGTTGATTGTTGTGGAAGTAGTGGTCTGTCGTGAGTGTTGTAGATGGTTGCTTCAATAGCGTTGACTGGCTAGAGAAACTGTAGTAAGCAGTTGTGGGGGCTGTGAACCACATATGCCCTAGTGGTGAGTATAAATGACTCATGTATGTCGCAGGGGGTAGGAGTCGGGAGCTGCACGAGCTGTGAATCACGTAGGTCATTGGGGCGAGTATTAGTGATGTCTCTAGGCCGCGGGGGACATGAGTCGGGAGTTGCACAAGCTATTAATCATGTAGGCCGTTGGGGCGAGTATAAGTGACGTCTATAGGCTGCAGTGGGCAGGAGTCTGGAACTGCACGAGCTGTTAATCATGTAGTTCATTGGGGCGGGTATTAGTGACATTCGTAGGCCACGGGGGCCATAGTCAGGAGCTGCATGAACTAATGACCACGTAGGTTGTTGTTGACACATGGACCGTAGTGATGAGCTCTTGTCCCACATACGAGAAATAATTACTATATTTTTCAAGTTATAACATTGCCGATTGACGGTGACTTCACAACAAATTCGAGCATAATGTAGCCAAAGTTTCCCTAGATAACTTCTTATAAGAGAGGTAAGAGCCCTCACGTAGACGAATAGCCAGCACATAGTTTAGTACATCACTCATTTTTATTTAAATACCTTCGCTCGTATTTAAGAAAAAAACAAATCTTTTGAATTCATTCTTTGGACAAGGCAATATAGGCTTAACTTGTTGAGACAAACAATGCATAGTTTCATATTTATCATTCTTTTATTCTTTTCTCAATTGCTTTTTGAAAAAAATAATAGAACATGTGAATTCTATATAGGATGCACGCCTGACAACTCAAAGGAGTTGATTTTTTCTAGTAGTTGAATTCAATAGAAGAACAACTAAGTTTGTTAAGCAGTTGAATTTGTTCCAAAACAAAGTTGAGTTAGTCCTACCAGAGTTGAACTCATCCAAGAAAATAGTTCTCCCAGAATAACTATTTCAGAATAGCTCTCTTAAAAGAACTATCTCCAGAGAACTCTCTTAGAATAGTTTTCCTAAGAAAATAACTCTCCCGAGAGAACTCACCCCACAACGAGATTCGTTATAAGGGACGGTTACTAGGGCACGACATATCAAGATAATACTAATTATAATATCANAAACAATGCATAGTTTCATATTTATCATTCTTTTATTCTTTTCTCAATTGCTTTTTGAAAAAAATAATAGAAGATGTGAATTCTATATAGGATGCACGCCTGACAACTCAAAGGAGTTGATTTTTTCTTGTAGTTGAATTCAATAGAAGAACAACTAAGTTTGTTAAGCAGTTGAATTTGTTCCAAAACAAAGTTGAGTTAGTCCTACCAGAGTTGAACTCACCCAAGAAAATAGTTCTCCCAGAATAACTATTTCAGAACAGCTCTCTTAAAAGATCTATCTCCAGAGAACTCTCTTAGAATAGTTTTCCTAAGAAAATAACTTTCCCGAGAGAACTCACCCCACAACGAGATTTGTTAGAAGGAACGGTTACTAGGGCACGACATATCAAGATAATACTAATTATAATATCCATACTAGAAAAGATAGAGAAAAATAGATTAGAAATCACTTTGACACTACTGTACATTAAAAAAAAAAACCTCCCTTAGATATATTTAAGTAATAAAGATGGCCATTTGAAATCTTAGAAGAAGCAATTAAGGCATCCTACATCTCCTTAAATTTCATAATCTTGAGAAGATTAGCCGAATAATTCGTGCATGTGGAAGTGATCAGGCCAATTAAGGAAGCGTAACCATTTCAGTCGAGAAATTATTCCATACGGATGCATGCGGTGCCCGATCTTTACCTTCGATTNATCTCGAGAAGATTAGCCGAATAATTCGTGCATGTGGAAGTGATCAGGCCAATTAAGGAAGCGTAACCATTTTAGTCGAGAAATTATTCCATACGGATGCATGCAGTGTCCGATCTTCACCTTCGATCACCGTGATTAATTTTTTTTTTTAAAAATAATTTTAAAAATAAGACCACTAAAAGCAATTTTTATAGTGATCGGAATAATTTTTACTTTTAGTCCCCCTAAAGGCTGTCCATGTTTTGTTTTTATTTTGGTTCGGCACATTCTGCAGCTGCTAGCCACGTGACAAACAAAAAAATCATAAAATGAGGAGTCTCTGTCAGCCGTACTTTAAAATAATGCATGCTTACTTACTTCTTGGTTGATGCATGCAATAAAAGGTAACCAGATCTTGAAGGAAGATCTTGTTATTCATAAATTACAATAAACTTACTTATATAAGAGTGAATTATCTAATACTTTTATCATTATTAATTTATTATTTTTTCAGCAGTACATATTAAAGTTATATTCTATCAAGGAAGATTATATTTTTGATTAGCTCGTCCAAATTATAAGATTTAACAAATGAGGTGCTCTTTAAAGAATCATTGAAATCAGCCATGTTACTCCATTTTTACATCATTTGATAATCTTCAATATATATATATATATATANCATTATTAATTTATTATTTTTTCAGCAGTACATATTAAAGTTATATTCTATCAAGGAAGATTATATTTTTGACTAGCTCGTCCAAATTATAAGATTTAACAAATGAGGTGCTCTTTAAAGAATCATTGAAATTAGCCATGTTACTCCATTTTTACATCATTTGATAATCTTCAATATATATATATTTTTTATAAACATCACATGGTATGCCATGAGGGGATTTTTAAATTATTGTTGCTTCATAAATTTATACATAACAAAAGATGATTAGGTCCTATATAATTGAAATGATGTCTTTTTTTCAAAAGAGCCATCACTAAATTAGTATTATCATTAGATCACCATCGATTGCCCTTCATTCATTGCAATAAATTCATCTGCACGTTGACGTTGTAATTTATAAGACTTTGTAACATTTTCTCGTCTGTGCAACAAGAGTCTCTGTAATCATCAGCTTAAAGTGGATATTTATAGTTAGGTCAGACCCTGTGATTTTTTCTCTTTTTTGACTTTCAACGTAAAAGCTCCTAGTGTCTCTACCATTTATTTTATTTTATTTCAGTGTGTCCAAAATTCACGTTCAACGCTAAGATAACAATCTATTACTCTACCGTCGTAAATTTTCTAGCACACATCAACTATAGTCGAGTCCATATTATAATTGGACCCAAAAATAGATGATGTGTATTATATCTAGGATGCACGCCTGACGACTCAGAGGAGTTGACTTTTTCTAGTAGTTGAATTCAATCGAAGAACAACTAAGTTTGTCTAAAAAATCGAATTTGTCCCCTAACAAAAAAGCTGAGTTCGTCATACCAGAGTTGAACTCATCCAAGAAAATAGCTCTCCCATAATAACTTTTTCAGAATAGCTCTCTTAAAAGAACTATCTCGTAACATCTCTCACAGGAGAACTCTGAAAAACTCTCCCAACATAACTCTCTTGGAATAGTTCTCCTAAGAAAATAACTCTCCCGAGAGAACTCACCCCACAACAAAATTTGTTAGAAGGAACTATTACTAAGGCACGACTTATCAAAATAATATTAATTATTATATCCATACTAGAGAAAAATAGATTAGAAATCTCTTTGACACAACTGTACATGTTTAAGGAAAAAAAAAAACTCCCTTATATAAAAAGATATATTTATGTAATAAAGATGGCCATTTGAATCTTAGAAGAAGCAATAGTGGCATCTAGGGCTATGAAAAAAGCTCGTTGTTCGTGAACAGTTCGTGTTCGGTTTGTCAAGAAATTTGTGTTCGATTCGTTCGATAAGTGAACGNGATGTCTTTTTTTCAAAAGAGCCATCACTAAATTAGTATTATCATTAGATCACCATCGATTGCCCTTCATTCCTTGCAACAAATTCATCTGCACGTTGACGTTGTAATTTATAAGGCTTTGTAACATTTTCTCGTCTGTGCAACAAGAGTCTCTGTAATCATCAACTTAAAGTTGATATTTATAGTTAGGTCAGACTCTGTGATTTTTTTTCTTTTCTGACTTTCAACGTAAAAGCTCCTTGTGTCTCTACCATTTGTTTTCTTTTATTTCAGTGTGTCCAAAATTCACGTTCAATGCTAAGATAACAATCTATTACTCTACCGTCGTAAATTTTCTAGCACACATCAACTATAGTCGAGTCCATATTATAATTGGACCCAAAAATAGATGATGTGTATTATATCTAGGATGCACGCCTGACGACTCAGAGGAGTTGACTTTTTCTAGTAGCTGAATTCAATGGAAGAACAACTAAGTTTGTCTAAAAAATCGAATTTGTCCCCTCAGAGTTGAACTAATCCAAGAAAATAGCTCTCCCATAATAACTTTTTCAGAATAGCTCTCTTAAAAGAACTATCTCGTAACATCTCTCACAGGAGAACTCTGAAAAACTCTCCCAACATAACTCTCTTGGAATAGCCTAAGAAAATAACTCTCCCGAGAGAACTCACCCCACAACAAAATTTGTTAGAAGGAACTGTTACTAGGGCACGACATATCAAAATAATATTAACTATTATATCCATACTAGAGAAAAATAGATTAGAAATCTCTTTGACAGAACTGTACATGTTTAAGAAGAAAAAAACTCCCTTATATAAAAAGATATATTTATGTGATAAAGATGGCCATTTGAATCTTAGAAGAAGCAATAGTGGCATCCTACATTTCCTTAAATTTAGTAATCATGAGAAGATTAGCCGAATAATAAGTGCATGTGGAAGGGATAAGGCCAACTAAGGAAGCGTAAGTAACCCTTTCAGTCACACTAAAAGCTGTTCATGTCCTTTTTTTTTTTTGGTCCGACACATTCTCCAGCTGATAATCACGTGAAAAATAAAAACAATCATAAAATGAGGAGTCTCTGTCAATACATACATCAAAGTTTGACTGAGATCCCTCACATTTCTTACAATTATTTTTTTAAATGAATATATAGTTAATGTTATATATACAATACTTTATTTATTTACATATAAAATAAATGAATGANAATGAGGAGTCTCTGTCAATACATACATCAAAGTTTGACTGAGATCCCTCACATTTCTTACAATTATTTTTTAAAATGAAAATATAGTTAATGTTATATATACAATACTTTATTTATTTACACATAAAATAAATGAATGGCAATCCTTTCTTCTTAAATTATTTAACGTTAAGCCTGTGAATTAGTCTTTGTTAAATATTTTTATTCGACTCAACTTCCAAGCCTATATTACGACTAAGGGTGAGAACTCAAATCGATTCTAAATTGCAATTCAATTTCAAATTGAGTTATACTTTTTGAATAAGATTTATTGACTAATTACAACGACGATTCAAATATGTGTTGGCTCGTTCGTAGATGCGGACAACATATTGATTCGATTTTTCATCTTAAAAGGTTATTGAGTAACATCTCTGATAAATTAAAAGAAAAGGTGATATTTGAAAATACCGCTCTCTATATGTGCTGGTCGTCCTCATAGAGATCGAACCCGGGTCAAGAGGACTTACAACTGACAATATAACTGTCTACCAACTTGTCACTCTAGACACATACACTTATTCTGATATATATTTAATATAATGTTTAAGAGCATTTGAGGATGTTTACATACCACACATTTTTGATATATTTACATATCAAACAGCTTAAACTTTCATGTTTACATACATAACATTTAAATCGTTAGATTCACTTCAAAGTATCACTATTTATAACTTTTTTTGTTTAAAGTAAATACTTCTATTCAAATTTGCTGACAGCANATTTATTGACTAATTACAACGACGATTCAAATATGTGTTGGCTCGTTCGTAGATGCGGACAACATATTGATTTGATTTTTCATCTTAAAAGGTTATTGAGTAACATCTCTTATATATTAAAAGAAAACGTGATATTTGGAAATACCGCTCTCTATATGTGCTGGTCGTCCTCATAGGGATCGAACCCTGGTCAGGAGGACTTACAACTGACAATATAACTGTCTGCCAACTTGTCACTTCCGATATATATTTAATATAATGTTTAAGAGCATTTGCATACATACCACACATTTTCGATATATTTACATATCAAACAGCTTAAACTTTCATGTTTACATACATAACATTTAAATCGTTAGGTTCACTTCAAAGTATCACTATTTATAACTTTTTTTTTATAAAGTAAATACTTCTATTCAAATTTGCTGACAGCGGAGTGTTATAAGTGTATGTAACAAATTTTAGGTGTTTGATATATAAATATAAAAGAATTATGTAATATGCAAGTAAATTTTCCTATAATTTAAGATCTTCACTAAACTCGATCAATATTAGAAGAATTTTGTATTTGAATCAATGGATTAAATATTATTTTTCAGCTAAATTATTGCTTTATCAAACCACAATGTTTTGCTGTCAGCAATTTGTCATTTTTGCAGCTTTATCATATTTTTTTTGAGGATTTATATGCATACAACAAAATTCTTATGTATTTATAAATCTACTATCTAAATTTTAATTTTTATATTTTGTGTAATTTATTTATCCATAAAAAATGTATATTTTAATTTAAATAAAATAATAGCAGTAATATATTTGATGTGATATGAATGACTCGAGTATTATACATGTGAATTTCAAAATTTGGATAAATAGGAATCATGTCGAGGAATGTAGTCAAATGCCTATTAGCAGAAAAAATACTAGATGCGAATNATCCATAAAAAATGTATATTTTAATTTAAATAAAATAATAGCAGTAATATATTTGATGTGATATGAATGACTTGAGTATTATACATGTGAATTTCAAAATTTGGATAAATAGGAATCATGTCGAGGAACGTAGTCAAATGCCTATTAGCAGAAAAAATACTAGATGCAAACTAGGTGTGGTTTGATTATATTGGTGAGTTATTGTGGTGGTATTAGGGTAAATACCACCACAATATGACCAATCCGCACATGCGGATGCCACACATAATGTTCATTTTTATTAACAAGGCTAAATTTTTAAAAGCTACATGTTTTAAAAAGTTATTCAACAAAATAAATCAAAGGGAAATTAATTTAAGGCAAAGTGATAAAACATCATTTTACAAAGTCCACTTAGATCCCTCCAAATTAGCCATTATGTGTCTTGGGCAATTTTTTTAATGCCTCTTAAGTATTGGTTGAATGCATTCACCTCATCACTACTACCGATCTATTAATTTTTTGATACTTCACTTCAATGTCGCNCCAAATTAGCCATTATGTGTCTTGGGCAATTTTTTTAATGCCTCTTAAGTATTGGTTGAATGCATTCACCTCGTTACTACTACCGATCTATTAATTTTTTGATACTTCACTTCAATGTCGTAGACACCCATGCCCTTTAGCATGTCTTACAATTCTATTAAAGGTGTCTCAAATAGTACCAATGAGAAACCTAAGAAAAATTTCTTTTGCATCATTGAACAAGACCAACATATGTTTATCAAATACTTTGTTCTTCTCTTGCTAGAATTATTGATATTGATTCATATAGTGTTTGAAGAAATCACATTCATGATGCATTACATTTTGACTTGACTAGTAAAAAGGCTAGTACTAAAAGACCATCATTAACATNTTGCATCATTGAACAAGACCAACATATGTTTATCAAATACTTTGTTCTTCTCTTGCTAGAATTATTGATATTCATTTAGTGTTTGAAGAAATCGCATTCATGATGCATTACATTTTGATTTGACTAGTAAAACGGCTAGTACTAAAAGACCATCATTAACATTAATCCTCATTACAATGAGTATTATCCCTCTATACTTTCTTAATTAGAATATTCCATTATAACTAAGTATAGCTTGGTAGTGAGCTCACATGCTTATTAAAAGAATGAATGCATAGCAAGGATGCCTCAATTGTTTTAATTGATTAACTTGTATTATATACATTGATCCTCTTATGATAGAATAAATCACCTTTAATAACTTAAATAGAGATTGATAAGATTTCTCAGATATCCATGCTTATCTTTCTTTTGCATCTTAACTGAAAACTATTTAGATCTTTTATGCTTCACATTGGAGGCTTGATCTCCCACACGAAGCACTACCGAAAGCTGGTAAATTTTTCTAAATACTCGATAAGTCAATAGTGCAATTTTCTGGTGCTTACTATTTTTTTCATGTCCATAGGCTCAGGAGCTTGGCCGACCACCAATCATTGCAGAGTTGCACGTTTGGACGCATCAACACTCAGGGATGCAATATCGAGTCTCTGACCTCTCTCTCAGCATGTCAATATAAGTAAAAAAAAAAAAAAAGATTTTCTATATTTTTTACATTATTAATGTAAATGGAAAATAATCATTAGTTCTAATTATGTAGATGGAGTACGAGCACATCCAAGACATACCACTAGAGGGAGAGTGAGATCTCGATAGCCATGGGCATACATATATTTTTCTTTTCTTGTAGCTATAATTTTCAAAGTCCACATTTAAATGCACATTGCATAGAAAAATAAATAATGCACATTTTAGGCCATGAACATACATAGATCTAAAATACACAAAATTTAAGAAGAGATAAAGTTTAATTTTATTAATAAAAAAAAGTTTCAGTTGAGATAATGAACTTGATCGCAAGTAAAATCACACATACCATATATTTGCGAAAGGACTTTCCCTTTCTAAAGAGTATCACTTTAAAGTGAAATGGGCTTATTTAGGATCAAAATTAATTGGTTCTTAATTTCATGACATGACTCTCCATATCCCTCTCCATATTTTTAGAGGAATTATCCTGTTCTTGGTACATAAACCAAAGCTTTACTGAAAGATTAAATAAATTTTGAAAATGTAGCGTGTTCTTGATTCAACTTCTTCCAATAATTTTTTTATCAAACATCTATTATGATTTGGTGCAAATGATTCTGAAACATTATTCTTTTTCATATAAAATTGAATTGATTTCGAGGCATCTCCTCTTTGACACAAACAATATTTCTTAATAGAAAAAAAATAGTTGAGTACAATAATTATAATAATGGAATTATTCTATTGTTACATGTTATAAAGTAAAAAAAGCTGAGCGCTCAAAACAATAATTATAATAATGGAAATTATAATAAAATTATTGCCTTTATGGTTTTAACATTAAGCTTCAAACTATGAAAATTTCCATGATTTCTATAATCTACTTGTGTGTTTCCTTTAGTAATTTAATTTCTGGCACATTAGATGAAATAATGAAAAATGATTATTAGCATTATTTACATTTTTGGGGGCAACATACACAAAATAGTAGCATACAAACTTTGATTTAAATACTAAAAAAATAGATTTAAGTGATTCGAAAGCGAGTTCAAGCATAGCTAAATTATACATAGCATAAATCTGGGTAAATGAATCTTTTTTCTCAAGTGCGTCACTTTTAAAATGGAATTGCCTCAATTATTACACATTTGATCTGATCCTTAGTTTCACTATTTGACTGTGCATATCCATCGCGATCATTGTAGAAGTACAGTGCCGTTCTTGGTACATCTAATAAAGCTTTTCTAAAAGGCTCCAAAAATTTTGAAAATATTCTATGCTCTCGATTTAATTTCTTCCAATAATTTTTTATTAAACATTTAATATAATCTCGAGCAACATGTTCCGAAACATTTTTCTCATTCATATAACATTGAATTGATTTTGGAACGTCTCCTCTTTTGATCTCCTCCTGTAACAAGTAGAATTAGATCATGAACATGTTATTTATACAATAATATAATATAAAGTAAAACAAAACATTACTTTTATATGCTTTTATATCNCTCATTCATATAACATTGAATTGATTTTGGAACGTCTCCTCTTTTGATCTCCTCCTGTAACAAGTAGAATTAAATCATGAACATGTAATTTATACAATAATATAAGATAAAGTAAAACAAAACATTACTTTTATATGCTTTTATATGAAATAAAAATTTTTAATTACCGTTGATGTTCCCAAATCATCATATAGTCGAAAAAGCATGCATGAATGGCGAACGATAGGTGGATAGAACTCCAAACTATTAAGAGCTTCAATTGTCAAATCCTCACTTAAACAATATGTTGCAGTTAGTGCACATATTCCTGATATTGTAACCCAAGCATTATCCAAGTACTCATTTAATGTTGGAGTGTATCCACTGTGATACCACCTTGCTTCAACTAAGTATGCCTTGCATAAATCTACCCACTAAAATGCAATCATAACTTATTTTGGTTAGAAAATATACCGAATAAATCATTTTTTTCTGACTATGGTATATTGTATGACTATTTTATATATAAAAATAAGAATAGAAAGAAGAAGCTTGAATCTATTTTAAAATTTAAAGGACATAAACTAATTAAAATATATGTTGTATTACCACTTGTTTTAAGCATGGAAGAATATCGAACTTCTTTTCCACTGAGAATGAGATAGCAATATCATTCATTGTACTGAAAAGTGCAATCAGGCATTTCTTCATGTAATTTGGAAGTTGTTGACTTGCATCTATTTTCCATCTACGAGCTCAAAGTTAATGTTATAATAAGTTAGTTAATTGAGAACTGTTTAACAAAAAATATTTCATTGCATTCAATGATCATTTCATGTCTATAATTTATGAATATTTGATAACCATGCTACTTAAAGCAACTTTATGCATATTTTTTTTTTTTGTGTTTTCTTACTTTTCAACGACATTTGTAAAGAGTTCTAGTTCATCTAAGGTACCGTAGACGTCATAAATATCATCAATTGTTGTTACGAGACTATTTATTTTGGTGATAGCTTTTCTGCTTCTCCCAAATTCAGGCCAAAATGTAAATCCCACGGTCCATAAGTAGTTCTCCACAAGTCTATCCCTTGTAAAGTTAAGCTCTGTGCAAACAAGACCAAGATTTTTCCACCACCTACGGATAAAAAAGAGACGTATTAATACTTCTTGAAATAATTATAAAAAGAAAATTGCATATGTACATATAAAAATAAACATATTACATGGACATTTCTTGAAGCTCCGTCTTATAAATGCTCTGCACAATGTTGAAATCTAGCTTAGCCAGCTCAAGCAATGTGGGATTAAAATTCTCTCGTCTACCATATGCATCAATAAACCACCTAGTATGTAGCCTTAGCATTCTCCAATGCAAGGGTATCTCCAAGGCATGATCTATTTCTTCAACAAGTTGTGGACTTAATAAAGATCTCTCAAGGCATATTAAAAGCTCCAGTGCAATCTCTCCAGCTTCTTCTAGTTCTTCTTCTCCTTCAATACCAAGGTAGGAGGCCTCATATAAGTTGATCATTCCTTTGACATCATGTTGATTATATGGATTGAAGATTTCTCTTTTTTTATTAAAGCAACTAAGAAGATCATTTACCCTGCCAATAGATTGAAAAGCATTTTAGCAACACTTTTTACTAAGATGACTTAAAAATGATATAATACTTAAAAGTTAATTAAGGGTAATTGTTTGTTTCTTTAAAATTTAAGTTCATTTTTTTAAATATCCACATACTAGTCTAGCTAACATACAATAAAACTAATTAAAAAGATTAATTATTAGCATTGTAAGTTAGATTATATTCGAATTAAATTAAACATATATAGTTGCATTAATAGTATTTTCATATTTATTTAGTTTATTAAATAGATTTATATAAGTGTTCTTCTAATTTATAGGACAAAAACCTATTAAAAATATTTTAGTACTAGAATAAAGAACACAAGATTAATAATAGGCATGTAGGCATGATGCTAATTCTAAAGTCAAGGAACAAGATTAATTTCAAAAAGAATTTTACACATATATAGAATGAATATTTAGTTTTAAAGAGGTATTACGCCAAACAAATTGTGACTTCAACTATAGACATCATGGAAAAAAACACTTCAACCATTACTCTTTAAAGCTATGAATTCAACAAATAGCCTATAGATAAAATTATGAATAAAACATAATGTATTACTTTTCATTATTATGCACTATTATGCACTAAGCTTTGAATCCAATCGATAGACACTAGTTCGGGTGCATGAAGGCACCCTGATAGCCAGATAATACATTCTCTCTGCAAATCTCCAAGGTCGAGAGCCCCCCAAAGAGGCTCAGGATCCCTGCACTAGAAGCCTACAAGGGCCAAATTGATCTGGTGGATCATATAGTTTTATTTGAATCGATCGTGTGCTTATTGACGATCACTGAGACACAAAAGTTTCATTTTTTTCTTCATCACACTAGGGAAGTCGATCCTCAAATGGNACAAGATCATTTACCCTGCCAATAGATTGAAAAGCATTTTAGCAACACTTTTTACTAAGATGACTTAAAAATAATATAATACTTAAAAGTTAATTAAGGGTAATTGTTTGTTTCTTTAATTTAACTTCATTTTTTTAAATATCCACATACCAGTCTAGCTAACATACAATAAAACTAATTAAAAAGATTAATTATTAGCATTGTAAATTAGATTATATTCGAATTAAATTAAACATATATAGTTGCATTAATAGTATTTTATATTTATTTAGTTTATTAAATAGATTTATATAAGGTTCTTTTAATTTATAGGACAAGAACCTATTAAAAATATTTTAGTACTAGAATAAAGAACACAAGATTAATAATAGGCATGTAGGCATGATGCTAATTCTAAAGTCAAGGAACAAGATTAATTTCAAAAAGAATTTTACACATATATAGAATGAATATTTAGTTTTAAAGAGGTATTAGGCCAAACAAATTGTGACTTCAACTATAGTCATCATGGAAAAAAACACTTCAACCATAACTCTTTAAAGCTATGAATTCAACAAATAGCCTATAGATAAAATTATGAATAGAACATAATGTATTACTTTTCATTATTATGCACTATTATGCACTAAGCTTTGAATCCAATCGATAAACACTAGTTCGGGTGCATGAAGGCACCCTGATAGCCAGATAATACATTCTCTCTACAAATCTCCAAGGTCGAGAGCCCCCCTTCAGCATCCCTGCACTAGAATCCTACAAGGGCCAAATTGATCTGGTTGATCATATAGTTTTATTTGAATCGATCGTGTGCTTATTGACGATCACTGAGACACAAAAGTTTCACTTTTTTCTTCATCACACTAAGGAAGTCGATCCTCAAATGGTACAACTGTTTACCACGAGGGGTGATTGCCTCCTTCACTGAATTTATGAGAACGTTCCTGGCGCAGTGTGCCAGCGTCCAAAAGCCTCATAGGAATTCATAGACTCTTCTGCAGGTCCAACATGGACAAAACATTAGCCTTGCTTATTCGTTACATGATTCAAAAAAGAGATGTTAAAAGTGCAGGATCTAGAACTTAAAGTAGCTCATGTCGCCCTAACTTAAGGTATGAAGAAAGGATCTTTCTCATAAGCTTTGGATATGCAATAACTGAAGACACTAACTGAGCTTTTGGAGCTGGCCAATAATTATAACAGTGCCCAAAAGCCTCAGAAGAATTTGCACTCCTTGAAAGGGATAGAACAAGAGTCTTTGCTTATTCATTACATGATTCTAGAAAGAGATGCTAAAAGCACAGGATCCAGAACCTGCAGTAGCTCATGTCGCACTAGCTCAAGGGCTAAAGAGGAGATCTTTACAATAAGATTTAGGACTACATCAATTAAAGACACTGATCGAGTTATTGGAGCTAGCCAACAACTATATATCGGTTGGGGAGTACAACTCCACAACCATTACCTTTAGAGTTGAGCCTTCCACCCATCACCCACAAGAAAAGGGCTTAATGAAGCCCGTCATATTGAGGTGGGTCACCTTGTTTCAAGGTTATAACAGATAAAATATTACTCAAGATATATTCGTAAGGAATCTTATTTACTAATTTTTCTTCAATTGTCATAATCGCAAAGCCACTAATATTATCAAACATTATAAAATAAAATACTCAAAATTCATTCAGATCATATCAACATACAACAAAAGAAAATATATACAATAATTATGGTTTAATCTCTCTAACATAAAAAAATAAACATCATAACGACTGTCAGAAATATAGATATAAGGTACTGACATGCCTTATACCAGGCTCTCGCAGTAGCACAAAAGTCTCTACTAAAACTGAGTCTTACCCGTTCCGGAAACATCGAATGCGAGTAAAGCAGGGGTGAGCGACCGTAGCTCAATTGGCTAGTCAAAATCTAATGTAGTTTTCAATATTTTTAAAAAATTAATAGATATGTATTTCGGGAAAATAAATCAAGCATGGCAGAACATCATGTATATTATATATCATAGTACCAGTACAAGAAATTATAACTGCAGTAGGCATATGCAGAGTAACAATAAAAGCAACATGATATCATAAGGGCAAAAAAATTGCATGAAAATCAAAATTCATTTCTTCATTTGAATTATTATAATATTTTCCCTTCGCCCCTTATAAATTCATTTCTATTTATAATTCCACTTGTTCACATTTTCTTTATGAACCTTAAAACTCTCCTTACACTTATACCTTCACTTGTCCATATATATTTAGACATATCAAAATGTATAGATGGATAATTACATAGTGCAATGCCTTATTACTCCACTTGATTGCATAGAAGATACAGTTGCCCAATCACAATCACCTGCAACTCTCCCATTTTTATCATTTTTGGCACATATTTATGATATAGAAACACATAAATACTATCAATTTTGACATATTAAATTTCACAATATGCTATAGAAAGTGGTACATACCACGAGGCATAAATAATAATGTAATT